>JAWNNJ010000727.1:0-29715 GCA_035045125.1 Hypselothyrea guttata | reverse complement strand
TGGTCCAATTATCATTGGCCCAACTCACGTTGGTCTTACTCTCGTTGCCTATCTCTCGTTAGCTGAACTCTTGCTGGCCCATCTCCCGATAGCCCAACTCTCTCTGGCCCAACTCCGGCTAGACCATTTGTCGCTGGCCGAACTCTTGCTGGCCCAACTCCCGCTAGCCCAGCTATCGCTGGGCCAACTCTTTCTAGCCCAACTTCCGCTAGCCCAAATCTCGTTGGTCCAACTCTCGTTGGCCGAACTCTTGCTAGCAAACTCCCGTTTTTCTGTTATTTTGGCATAAGTTTTGATTGTTTTGTTGCAACAGTTTTGCCCAGTGTATGCAAAGTGTTAAAAACTGCCACAGAAAAAGCGCTGATAGCTTGAGGGTATACTCCGGCTGTCCCTGTCCGAGGAGAAAATAATGAAAGCACCTGAGCAGCGGCAAAACACCCACCCACAAAGACACAATGAGGCTGCAGTAAATGCATGGAAAGTAATCACAAAATGTGCATGCATAACAGGAAAATGATGCGGAAACTACAAAAGTGTTCAAGACTTGACTGCATAACCGCATTGAAATTTCGGAATTTTGCAATGCAAGTGCAACGTGTAAGGAATTAAATGAGCGTTAAATTTGCCAAATTGTTTTGGCAGTTGGCAGCGATAGTACGCCATGATATAGGGCCTCTGTTAGGAGCACCATGCTAAATAGCAGTTGTTTATTTATGTTTTCTATTCAATTAGCATTTTATGCTGGAGCAGGGATCAGTGAACTGAGGCTGAAGACCAGAGACGTGGCTATTGTAACAAAACTGCGGGAAATAATATGAAAAACCCCCTACATACTTTGGGCCAAACTGACGTCAGCTTAGCGCAAAACAATTGCCGTTATCGCGCTTTCTAATTATACTTATTATTAGGCCTTAACTTATCAAAAGCCGCCGCGATAACAGCCGCAGCGTAAAACATTTGTCAAACATAAAAAATAAACATAAACAATCGAGCCAAGAGCCAATATGAAACGGTAAACTTATGTGTCATTCGATCGATCGCTCAGTCAAAAGGTTCCATATAAAATGCTTTAGCAGCATTATTATCAGTTTAGAAAGTGTTAAACAGAGTTAACTGTTTATTTGCCAAAGATAAGAGCCAACTGATCAGCTGCTGTTTCTTTTTGTCTCTCTATCTCCATGACAAAGAGTTTTGTTTACGTTTCAGCTAACAGAAGCACAAAATAAAAAAAATATAGGGACGGGGCAGATCAGTGGGACGGTGGCTACAGTCGGACGTAACCGACCGTAGGAGACCCTTTACTTTGAGTATATGTACACACAAACACAATCAGACGCACACACACTAAGCTATCCGCGTATGCAAGGCACACCACCCCCCCTCTGCCCAGTGCGGGAAATTCTCTGTCGCATATATTCGTTGTTTCTTATCCGATCAAAACAAAATTCACAGCGTCGATAGAGAATGCCATAAGCTAGTTACATACCAAATCACAAGCCGATAGCTTCAAAACTGTGGCTACAGCAGCTTTTTGCGGTTTACGGGGGAAGGGGGAAAGGTATCCAAAATCTAAAACAAACTCGTGCTGCTTACTGAATAGGGGAACCTAATTACCGAATATGGTGTCTCTAGCTCTGATAGTTGCTGAGATCTAGGTGTTCATACAGACGGACAGACAGACGCACAGACGCACAGACGGACAGACAGACAGACGGACAGACGGACATGGCTAAATCGACTCGTCTTGTTGTCCTGATCAAGAATATATATACTTTATGGGGTCTGCCATGCCTCCTTCTGGGTGTTACACACATTTCCTCTTTGCACTAAGTTAATAGACCCTTTTTACTTTTTTAAAGTAAAGGGTCTAAAAAATAAAAACCAGTAAGAGTAGAGCCGATCAGTCGTATGTGAAGCTAAAGTCGGAAGTAACAGACAGTAGTAACATACATACAGTAGAATCCGGTTATAACGACGACGCTTATAGCGTCCGTCCGGTTATTGCGACGAAAACTCGATGGCTTGGTTGGTCCCCATACAAACTTATATGAAAGGGCCTCCGCTTAGAACGACACCGCTTTTAGCGTCAAACCGCTTATACCGACGAGATTTTTCACAATTCAACCGGATATTGCGACGTGCCGAACAAAAAAAAAACTTTAAAGAGGAAAATTTGATTTCTTTAACAATGCTAAAAGAAGCAAACAAAATCATGGAATTTGTGTTTTTTCAATACGAAAAAGAAACAAAATCATGGATTTTGTATTCCGGATATAACGACGTAAAATCGTCGGTCCCTTGAATGTCGCTATAACCGGATTCTACTGTACAATCAAGCAAGTTCTATTGCCTTTGCTGCTTTTTATCCGATCGTAAAAAATGTATTTAAAATTTTGATTTAAATTAAATTAAATACACATTTAAAAGCATTTAATTCGCTTTAATAGCTAGCGTGTTTAGCTAATTAAAAGTGATATAAAGCCAACACTTGCCGTTGTTACACAATTGCATATTTAGCTTTGTATGTATCAACAGTCGCTAGATATCAATTCAGATTATATTTTGGAGCAGCCAACGGACTGTGAACATTGCCTGCATAGTTCTAAATGTAATTAATATGCGCCTCTTGTCAGTTATTTGCTGAAAAAAAGGCTAAACAACAAAACTCGTAACAAAATGCAAGCGGCAAACGCTTCTGGTTTTCATAGCGATACACACATAAGCTGTCAGCTGCTCTGCTCCACTGTCTGTTCCCCTATCCCCCTGTCCACCTACCCCCCTCCCTGCCCAGCTGTCCCTCTGCCTGTGCGATTCCCTGCTCATATCAAATAACCTTCAAGCGCACACACATCGCATCGCACTAGCTGGAAGCCAACCAACCGGTTAGATGCACACTTACATGCCCATTACAAATACACATACTTATGTCATCTACACACACATCCATCTACGCACACACACACACATACACATATATATGCTGTACTTATTTAGTTATGCATGTATGTATGCGCGGCTCAGAGCAAAATTAGAAATGTAACAAAAAAAGCCAGAACTACAGCTGAGTTTTCAGAGCTGCAGTTGGCATACACTGCCAAAGATGTCGGGTTTTTATTAAACTTTAGAAAATGGGTCCATGAAATCTATTTAAATTAGAGTTAATAATTAATAATAGCATTAGTTTGTAATATTAAAAAAATACTATACGAATGAATTAATTTGATTTATTAATTTTATTTAATACATTTTAGTGAGATTTGGGACAGAGAGAATTGGGCCAGTGAGAGTTCGGCCCACGAGAGTTGGAGCAATGACAATTAGACGGACGGGAGTCAGACCAGCGAGAGCTAGACCAGCGAGAGCTCGACCAGCGAGAGTCAGACCAGCGACAGTTTAGCCAGCGAGAGTTCGGTCAACGAGAGTTCGGCCAACGAGGTCTGCAAGAGTTATTCAGTGAGATTTAGAACAGCTAGAGTTAGGTAGCAAGAGTTGGACCAGCGAAAGTAAGCCCAACGTGAGTTCGGCCATCGACTGTTTGATCAGAACTGCTGCTTCTAGTACACTTCACAGCCTACACCACTGAAGCAGTATACCCTATGTTAGTGCTTGGAGAGGGCATGTCGAGCAGCACACCAACTGCAGTCTGCGCAGCTGAGCCAGCCCACTTGATGTCTTTGCAGCAGCTGCAGCCGAGCGGAAACGCACTGACCATATTTGCAGCAGCTACTACCTTATCTAAATCTTGGACCATTTCTTGACACTTTTACCACTTTTGTCAACTAATTGTCGATATGAATTTAAGTACTTCTAAATGAGACGTATCAATTTGCATAGTCAGGTGGGAGATCGGCGTTATGGCGCCTGCCTAGTGAGTTCTATTTAACTATCTATGGACTAGCTGTAAAAAACCTACACATGTAACATTTTAGACAGTAAGACAAAGTGAATTGTCTGTTGCATATCTTTCTTATCCGATCGTAATGTTTGTAATTCTACAAAATATTTTCCTTATTCAATAAATTAAATTACTTTTTGTAATGACTAAGCTCTAACAAAGCAACGCTTATATAGAACTTTACAGACTTCCGTAAAAACTTTCAGGCTTCGTCAGCAGTTGCCAATGAATCACAAGAGCGAGAACAGTTCCTCCAAAATATGCTCTACCGATCGCTTGACTTCACTCAAGTTACGAGGTCGATCGCCTGTCTTCTGTCTCTGTAATCTCTTGAGACCGGATTGATGGATTGGCTCCATGTGTGGGCTGCTAAGTAAATAACCATTTAAATGTGCACACAAATATCAATTAAAGCTCGGTACGCTTTAAAAGCCACTGAACTTTTTCGATACTTACAAAATACCATTTTCAAGTTTCAAGTTTAAGTAGCTTTTGTCAGGGATTTGAACCGTAGCAAAGTGAAGGTCATTGGCGTTTGCATTTCATGGTTTTTTGGGTCATGGCAGCTATCGCAGAAGTATAGACAGAGATTTGTAATAGCTCAGAGCCTTCAAAGATTTCTTGGAAGCAATTTTTGCACATTTAAAGCTTTTAATTTAAATAGTTTAAGCACTTGATTTAATTTATATTTAATTTGTTATGCTTAATTCTAAATTGTTATTTAATTTTTCTTGCAAATTTCTTGGAAATAAGTATGTAAAATTTGTAAAATTGTTTTAAACATTATATTATTAAATAATAATTATTGTTAAATATTATATAAATACCCAATAGAAAAACTACAACTCTGTGCCCAAAAACTAAACGTAATTAAAATCGTTTGTGCGTGTTTGTTTCAATTTGAACCTGCTGATAAAGCGTAATTAATTCGTATCATGAATTGCTCCATTTATAGGCGTAGAGATAAAACCGCTCTAGCCAAGTGAAAGCCCCAATTCCGTGTAGTGAATCGCGTAATTAAATGTCACTCTGACACAATTGTGAAATTGTCACTTGCGGCTGTTGAAATAAACGAGGTTTGGACCTGTGCGTATTACTTAGGGCCATGGATCTGAGAAGTTTTCTAGATGTTAACCCAGTTTCCAGGCGTGTGCACATGCTAAGCGGTCTCCAAAGTCCCAAAGTCATGTTTTGTTTAAGCACAAAGTTATACATATATATTTTATATACATGTGTACATATGTTTATGCATAGATCACGCTATTTCAATTTGCATGCGGTAAAAATTGCAAAAACAACAAACTAAAGTCGGTGCCAGTTGGCTGACTTTTTTGCTTATTTGTGTTGGTTTTTTGTTGTGTCGTGTTGGGTTTTGTTTTTCAGAATTATTTTTGACAATTCGATGAGCAAAACGGTAAAAGAAGAAAGTCAAGTCGAGTCCAGGAAGCTCGGCATACAAAATAATGACAGCCAACAAAATTCATGCAAAAAACTGAGTCATTAACTTGCCCCAAGTGTGCACAGTGGCATCGAGTTAACAAACAAAGAAAGGCGGACGCCCTGCCCCTTCCTTGCCCAAACTAAATTCCAGAAGTACACACATTCATACTATCCACTTATCTATTTACAAACTTTGTACTGAGCACATTGTGCCAAAGTTTGCAACTACATGGCAAATTAATAAAAGTTTGCAACTAACATGAGCTAGATAAATTAGACTCTAATTACAGAAAAGTTATATAAAATTTAATAAGTTTAAATTGGTAAAATATATTTTTCTTTTCTTATCTGATATTTTTAAATTAAATTTTAATTCTAATTTTATTATTTTAATTTTAATTTGTAATTTAATTTCTCTTGGTCGACTGGCCTTAGTCGACTTTAAATAAATAAATAAATAAAATAAATAAATAAATAAAATAAATAAATATTATCTAGTTAAAATAAGTTAATTAATTATTTAATAGTATTAATTTACTTATTATAAAAAGCATTGTAGCATTTCTGGGGTGTATCTGCAAGCAAATGCCACAAGGTTTTATCATTATTATTTTTATTTTTTATTATTAAATACTTATTTATTTATTATTTATCATTATTAATATTTATTTATTTGTTATTATAATTATTTATTTATTTATTTATTATTATTATTTATTTATTTATTTATTATTATTATTATTATTATTTATTTATTTATTTATTTATTTATTATTATTATTTATTATATGTTTAGTGCTTATTTTCATTTATTCAATACTATTTTTAATTGAATTCATATTTTTACACATTAATATTCTTTTTAAATTTTTCTTTCGAATATCTTTAATCGCCATAAAATAAAATTACCCGTTTTCTATGGGTACAGGGTATAAAAATAAAAAAAAGTGTTGCTCTTAGTTATGTTTTTTCTCACAATTTTCACATATTAAATATGCATGAAGCACATTTTAATGATGCACAGTGAGCTACAGCAATTTTCATGCATTCCATGTGTGAATTTCTTTGTTCTTTCGCAGCTCTGAGACAGGAAGCGACCACCCAGACCCCCCAGATCCAGCCCCAGACAAAGACTTTCAGCTAACAGACCAAACAAACCCAGCCCGGCAACCGGCAAACCATCCCAGTTGGTTGGGGCAACCGGTGGGCGTTGTCAACACTGTCCAAAAACAACAACAACAACAACCACCACAAAAAAAAAACTATATTTTTTACAGGCACGTTCCTGTTAAATTAAGTTAGCATTGGGCAAAACTAGGGATTGTCTAGGAAGCCCTGCAAAGTTTTTGTTTGTTTGTCTTTTGCCGAGTGCGGGAAATTCTGCAGCCAACAGGAAGTTCAGTGAAGCAAGGCAAGTCCAAGGAATTTGTTGGGAAAACTGTACATAAAATTTCCAACAGCATTAAGTCAATACATACATACATAAATATCTGTATGTATTAATTTTATTCTTCATTTTATTTGTTGTTGCTGATTACATACTTTGTGCGCTGGTTCTCACGCTCCAAGTGCATTTTCAGCGCCAACTCTAGTCATCGCCCATATGTTGGCAAAGAATTTTCAATTTCTCAATTTTTTTATGAGAACGTATACGATTTTTCAGACAGACATTGGCAACATTTGTTGCACAGACTGCGACTGCCGGCTGTCATATATAGAATCAAGACAAATCAATAGTATTATGATTTATGGCTGGCAAATATTTCAGCAATTTATGGCAAATTAATTGAAGCTAACAATTTATAACCGCTAAGCAGCGCAAAAAATTAATAAAATGCACAATAACATACTGCAAAAAAAGAAAAACAAAATTTAACATTTAATTAAAATGAAATACAAAAAGAAAATAAAGAATAATAATATTAAATTGGGATTTCTGTTTAAATATTTAGCTGAAATTTTCAACTTTTTGTTTGTAATATCTTCAAAATTTTAATATTTTTTATATTTTTATATTTTATTTAAGATAACTTCCTAATGCCACAAGTTCAAAAGTCTTATAATTTAAAGCATTAGTCACATAATATTTATATTAAACTTAGATTCTAAAGCTTGAAAAACAATTTTTAAATTATATTATATTCTAATTCAGTTCTATTTAATTTTAATTTTAATTTTGTTAATTTACAAATTTGCAAGTTTTGCAAGTTTAATTATGTTTGATCTAGTAGTTCTTTTTTGAATACTGAACTGGTGAATATTTTTTAATATTGTTTTTACTACTCTTCTAAATAAACGTTCATAGTATTCACATCGTGTGTATATTCTATTTTGGAGATTATATTCTTTTAACACTGTGATAAATTAAAAATTTATTCTAATTATTATCCAACAATTTACATAATAGATATTTATTTCAATTTTTTTTAGAATTTCCGGGATTTATGTTAACTAATTTATTTAAATTGTATACGTAGACGCATTCGCAATTATTTGAATTTCTTGCCGCAAACTCAAACCAAATTCATCATAAAAACGCCAACAGAAGAGGGCAGTAAACAAGAAAAACGCCATAAACTAACAAACTGCAGAATTAACAATAACAAAAGTACAATCAGAAAATTGATACTGTTTAATGATTTCTGTTAAACTAAACCTGCTACGTTAAACGAATACTAATTTCCCAGTATACCTTGTGCTTTTGTGCTTTAAAGGGTATAGCAAAGGCAGCCCATGAATGTGAATAATTTGAGCGTCGCGTTGAGCGCATGAAAACGCAGTTCAAACAGTCAAAATGGCATTTCCGACTGCAGGCGGACATGAAACTGCCCAACGCATTGGGGGCAAGTCTAGCAAAATACACTACATATGTATATATAGCTGGCCAGCACGTGGTCCCCAGACATCGGCCACCGGACAATAAACATAAATAGCGAGTGTAGCAACAAAAACAATAAGCAGAACAAATGGGAGCGGTGCAGAGCAAAAGGGGAGCGCCTTTCCCCAAATGTCTGTATTGGGTATACCGAATAACAAACGGAATCCGCGACGTATGCGAGTTGTTGTTGTTGTTCTTGTTGTTGGTGGTATTTATGAAGTAGTTGCATGTTCACTGCTCAGACAGACAGACAGACAGACAGACAGAGAGGTAGACAGACAGTGATAGCATATAGCTTGGCATTCCCACCCACTGTGAGCATTTTGCAGGCAGATTTAACCACCACTTTTTGTAGTTTGCTAAGTGCAGTCACAGTGTCTGCATGTCTATATGTCTGTATGTTTGTCTGTTTGTCGGTTTGTCTATTTGTTTGTCGTGCAAGGTGTGCCCACTCACAGATACATAATTTGGCGACACATGTGTGCTTAAAAGCCGGCTAAAGGAACTCGCCGAACCACTGAACCACCTGGGGAAACCACTCTCAGAAACTGGAGCACAGAACTTGTTTAACAATTTGCGAGGGTGTCGCCTTTAAATGGATTTTAACGCTCAGCTCAGCTAGCCGTAGAGCCAGGTTTTCAGATTGATTATGTGTGTTTAGGGTTGGTTATTATTTATGCTAAATTTCTAGAGGGTAGTAGTAGTAGTATACAAAATAAATAATATTAAGGTCGTAGTTTCATAGACTAAAGTCGCCTTTGGCTTTGCTTTATGAGCTTAAAATAACCTAAATAAATTACTTACACTTGGGCACAATGAAGTCAAATGATATTTACCTGCAAAGATAGCAAGAATACGAAAAATAAGTAAATAAATAACACTTACAGCGTACAAGCTAAAGATGTACAATTGGCATATTTAACGTAGCAAATATTGATTCAATTAATAGGCCCCGACTTAATTGCAGAACAATAAAAAAAACAGAGACAACAAAGGAGCGTACTTCTTAGGTTCTCTTTTCACGCTTCTCAAAGTATTTCTCCTCTCCCTACTACTTCTTCTACTGCCTTAATCGCCATCCCACTCTCTGCTACTACTTACTACTATTTACTTCTACTACTACTGCTAATTCCTCTACTGTCTTAGTCTGAATTTCTCTCTCTACAAACTATTATTTGGCTAGTCTCTTAACGGTAGTTGCTCTTTGCTTTTACTCCCGGTTTTTCTGCCTCGTTTTTCATTTGTTTGTTTCCTGCTTGTCATTATTTTGCGCCTCTATTCACTCCCACTTTGGCTGGCCAATTTGTGAGTGTATTCACGAGTGTTAGTCGCTTGGTTCGTCCGTGTCTCTATCGCAAATTCACATGAATTAACCCACTTTTGCTGCCATTCACACAATCAACAAACCAACAAGTACACACATGCTGATTATGAAATTAAAAACGGTTTTTTACTGAATTTCATTCCATTTGCTTATCGGTGTTAACAAATAAGCTCATGTGCAAAAGTCTGATTTGGGTTAATGAAGTGCATGTAGATATATACAAAGTCGGCTATAGATATACACACAGTCATCAATTGATATTTAATATGGCTAATGACAGCATTTAGTTTAGTGTAATTAATGACTAATTGCAATTTTTACACAATATTTACAGAGTTTATTGCTTTGATTGATTTATTTATTTATTAAATGTTGACCAACACCAAGAGAGAGATGAAATTAAAATACAAATTAATAATTAATATTAAGCATAAAATAACTAGGAACTAGGAGTAAATTATAATAAAAATTAACTGGAATAAAATTAGAAAAAAAAAATAAAAATAAAAAGGTCAGTCTCAGATTATTTACAGCGATATTATTATAAAAGCAAAAAAAACCAAACAATTATTATTGTTCATAATAGACTTCATTTTCATCTGTTGTTTAGCAGTTTAAAGCGCTTTATGAGCTTGACTCCTTGTTATTAAAACTCCTTCGTAATGCCATAATTTTCACAGCAGGAAGTTCTCATAAAATTCTCCTCAGCGAAGCATAAAGTTTTTCACACATTACGGAATTGACCTTTCGTGGCGCCAAATCAAGTAGTTCGTGCTTTTGAATTTCATTGACTTTCTAAGATTATACTTTGCACACGTTTTACGGCTAGAAAGTCTGGCTATAAACAGCCTGAAGCATAGGCAAACAAACAATATCATATATGGCTATTTAATGGCCGAACAAAATATTGTAAACTGTGTTTCTGCATTTATGATTAGGTTCGAGTATACGTGTTTGTGAAATATATGAGCGATATTGCAATCTTTCAATTTATATGGAACGATTTTTGTATAAAAGTTAGCTATATTATTGAGGTCAACAAAAGAGTGTTTCTCCAAGTGTTTCTTAACTGATTCTATCATATTTTATTTATTTAAAATAAAATTAAACCGAATAGGAAAACACTAAACTAGAGCAAACAAAATACTACAATTTAGAATGAGAAAATGTTTTCAATCTAAATTATAACATATTTTAAATAATAATATAAATATGTTTTAAATATAATACAGTTGGTGTTGAATTTGAGCTTAATTTAACAATTAAAATGTCTTAAATAAAGTAAAGAAATCTGTGTAGGGAATTGCTTAAATATTCAATCAATTCAAACATAAAATAATACAAATAAATAATTCAAGTTTTTTTTCTATTGTTTATATGTTATTTTTCTGAATTTTTAATTAATTTCTGATATATTTTATTGTACTATTCAAAACACGTCTTCACGATTATAATTTTGTATATGCCGAATTTTAATTGCTAAAATATTTTTCCATTTGTAAGCCCGTTTTTCATTTTCTTTGCTCAGTGTAAGCATTCATTATGCGCTCTACATAATTGCTATAAATGTGCACCTATGAAAATTAGTTCAAGTTAATAGGGTATTCCCTGACTTGCCCGCATTGAGTGGGAATAGCTATAATGCATAAAATGAATGATAGCCGAAAGGAAAGCCAAAGGCAAAACAGAAGTGGAAAACTGTGACCAAAAATGAAATAAAACGACAGATGTTGAATTAATGCCAATTGGGCACGCAACAAACTTTTAGTGAAATTGAACAATATGTTTACCAATGAGTGCCTGAGTGAGCTGACCAAATGCTTGGCATAATTTTGCCGTTGCGTAATATACATAAATATATTATGTACGAATTCGCCTAAGGCTGCCAAAAAACAAACACTGCAAATGTATTGAAAAAACGCAAAATAAATAATAAAGTCTTTGTAAGTGATTGGCAATGTTTTCAAGTGTATTTTAGCTTGTTTATTATGTCCTTTGAAACTGTCTCTTTAACTCCTTCACGTTGAGTGCAACTGTCTAATTAGCTCTGTGAAAAGTGTGAAAAAACTTTCGCTTAAGCCAGAGCTCAGGCATTGGAAAGTGTCATAGCTATCGCATGGCATCCCAGCATGAACCACAATCAGTCGAGACCCGTTCAAAAGCCACCAACTGGGCACTTTCCTCCGACCAAGTCGAACAGTCGAACAGTCAACAGTCAACAATTGTCAGTTGCCAGGCAAATCAATTGTGTTGAACGACCGTCACGTTTGCCCACTACAGTTCGAAATGAGACCCAGACGTGCACTCAGAAAAATAAAGAAAGATTCGATTTACAAAATATAGCTAAATAAATTTGGTTTTGTTGTCGAATTTAAATACAAATCGGAATGAATTCAGTTCAATTAAGAGAAAAATCTAAATTGATATTGTATAAAGTGAAAATAATTGTCAAGTTAAGTAAGAAACAAATATTTTGAATATAATTTAAAAATATTTAATATATATAATTTATAAATATTTAAAATATAATTTTTAAATATTTTAAATATTATGCAAAGCGGACCTGCAATGGTTCTTCTTAGTATTTTGACAGTATCATACTATAAGCCAGGTAAAACCTGCAACATTTCTGGCTAGCCCAACTCTCGCTGGCTAAACTCTCGCAGGTCCAACGCTCACTGGCTTTACACTCGCTGGCCAAACTCTCGAAGGCCCAACTCTTGTTGCCAAACTCTCGTTGGCCAAACCCTCGCTGCCTGAACACTCGCTAGCCGAACACTCGTTGGCCGAACTCTCATTGGCCGGACACCCCTTGACCGAACTCTCACAACCCCAACTCTCGTTGACTGAACTCAATTACGAACACTCTTGATTTTTCTCTCGGTGTAGTCGTGATGATCATTGACAGTTGAAATTGAAATCGAAAATGAAACAATAATGATAGTGATAATAGCAATCATAATGAACAGGCCCGATGTGCTGACTTTACAGTTTTTCAAGCTTAAGGCCGTTTTGTTCGCTTTTACCTATTGTACATAACATAACATAAATAACATAAATAACATGACAATGACAAACCGCTAATCATAATTTAAGCATATAAAACGCAACCAAGCCAAATCGACTAAACGTGTGCACCTCGCAACCATGTGAAAATAATAATCACAACGACGGACACGATGTAAACAATCACCAGCAACAACAACAACAACAATACAGCTCACAACACTGACTGGTAAAAGTTTACACACGCCGCAGCGTTTAATGAGGCGCAGCGAACGCCCCTCAATGCTCATTTGTAAACGGGCAAAAAAAGGCCCAAAATGCGTGATTGTGCTCAAAGAAAGTAAACTCATCCAACTAACTGAATGCAAACTGAATTGATTTAATACAGAAGATACGCACAGTGGCACCAAGCTGTGAATCAATCAATGAGAGATTATTGTTTGGCTTAAAATAAGATTCATTAATTCCCTAAATACTCAACATAATACTGTATACAATATCATTATAAATCAGTTACAACATTAATATCAAATTATAATATCCAGCTAAGTATTTGTAGGCAATATATCTTATTTTTAAGTAAAGTGTTAAAGCTCCATATCTAGCCTAAATTATTAAAATAATTTGATGTAATTAATACTGAAATAACATTCTAATAAATTAGTTAAAAATCATGAAAAATATTAAACAAATTGCAGGCAAATAATTTTATTTAAATTACCAACTTAATGAAGAGAAATTAGAACTAAAATAATTTGATATATGTAATTAATACTGAAATAACATTGTAATAAATTAGTTAAAAATCATGATAAATGTCCAACGAATTGCAGGCAAATAATTTATTTTTTCTTAGGTGTAATAGCTCAATTTTGGGCCCAAGTTCCCAATCTAATAAAGAGAAATTATAACCGAAATATTTAATAATTTATTCATTTAAATAATAGAGTTATTTTTAACACATATTGTCTTGCAGTGTAACTAGCTCATCATACTCAAGCTAATTCTCTTCATTAATAGAGCACAGTTGGTACTAAACGTATGGAATCTCTTTAATACAAAAGGCTAAAAATCAGTACAAATAACAAACGATTTAACAATGGGTAAAAATCTTTAAAAATACTCTACCATTTTCTGGCAAATAAGCCAGCTTTACTCGCAGTGTAATCCACTGCATATGTTTTGCTTAATTTCCCATTTAGTCCAATTGAAACTCCCCAATCTGAATTGCCTTCGATTGGCCAAGAAATCTTGGCAAAAGCGTATTAGCCGGAGCTGCAGTAGCGGCAATCTCATTTCATTTGCTCAACCTGCATTAGCTGCTAATTGGCCTGTTGCCCTGGCGCTGCCTGAGGTTAAAGGTGTGCCAATTAGCCATGACCAGGTGCGATTGCGATTGTGATTGCCATGGCTGTTAGCGTCGCGTGCTGCTCAACTAGCCAGGTAATAGTGGCATTCTATGCACGTAATATTCAAGTAAAAGCAAGAGAAACAAAATCAGTTTATTCCTTACAGTTTCTGAAAATGAAAACTTTCTTTTTAATTTGAGGTCTTTGCTCAGCCAAAACGATCAATTATCGAAGCAATTAGTCTAAGTGAACTGCAAGGCAAGTGCACTATTTAGCTGTAATTATTTATATATATATTTGTTTTGGTAATCGTCTTGTGTGTTGAATTGGTATCTCAACAAGCGGAGTTCGTGTTTACAGACTGTTGTGTAAACACAGCCAAAGGAAACTCCAAATTGTTATTTATTTTTTTAAAGAAATGTAGAACAAACTCAATTATATTTATTCAAATTTTCAACTTTAGCCAAAAGCAAAAACTCTGCGACTTTCGGACTTTTATAAAAGTGTAAAAACTTCCAACGAATGTTAAGTTTTCCAGCTGCGAAATCGCTTCAACCTTTCACACTCTATTAAGCCAGAAACACACGTCTAAAATTTGAAGTTTAAGTATTATAATATGCATAAATCGCCAGTTCGTTAGACATTCTAAGTTCAATAAACTCTGGGCAAACGAGTCAAAAGTTGAACACAATTTTTTTCCATTTCCGCTTTTCGCATCTTCTTTCCATATGAGTGTGTGTTGTGTGTTGTGTTTTGTGTGTTTTTTCTGTTTTCGTTGTTGAAAAATTTAAATTGGCTAAAGACAACAATGAAATAAACGGACAGACAACTGGCAGGAGTTAGCACAACAACAATAATAGTGGCTTTTATTGCTGGGGTCAGCTGAATTAATGAACAATGGACAAGGCAAGCAGCAGACAGCAATAACAATGACAACAGCAGAAATAGGGAGACAATCTAGTATAAGCAGTAGCAGAGCCATTGGTTCCATTTCATTTGGTAACAACAACAGCCAAACAGTTCAAATGTCAGCCAATAAATTCGACAATTTTTCAAGAGATTCCAAATGAATAGAGATATAGCCGACTGACATCTATTCTGATCCGCTTAATTGCTCCCGTTTGCAGTTCAACATGAAATGAACTTAGTATAAATTTAATAATAGAAGTAGTATCGATAACAGGCTGTGTCATTAACTATTGCTAGAATATTGCTAGTATTTAACTAGATTTAAATTCAGTAGATAGAGATAGTTAGTTACATACGTAATAGTATCTATATATAATAGACCTATTTTTCTAAAACTAAACCAATATTCAAGAGTTAGAAATACTTAAAAGTCACAGAATATGCTTGTAGATAATGAACTAAAATATATACAGGAATAGTTGTGAGCTTATGTAAATATCACAATCAATAACAATTGTCAATACGATAAGCAAAATACATATCAGTCATGGAATTATTTTAGCAAGCTACGAAAGTTATAAAAGAAAGGCATTGTTTAAGGAAAATAAACAAAAAATATTCAAATTAATTCAATTCTACATTTCATTTTATTTAATTCTACTTTTTTTTTCAATTATTGATATAAATTGTTTTTATTGTAAAAACAGAATTATAAAAAAGTTCATAAATTCCTATATTTTATTCACAATAATGACATTTATTTTAGGAATTGTATAATAATAACTATGTCCATTATCTTCTTCTAGCATAATTTGTCATTAATTTTTAAGTCTCAAGCGTTGGGCAATATTTTTTTTTATAATTTATTGTCTCTTAATATGCCAAAATAAACTCTGTCATTTCCTTTCAAATTCATGCTAATTACATGCCAAAATTATAAACATTTTTACAAAAAAAAGCTTGCAATTTGCTTAAGAAATTATGCTAAACATTTCTGTGGACATGAGTTGAAGTTTTCCCCCATCAATATGCATATTTCCTCAATGCTGTTAATTGCTTTTAGCTTTTTCTTATAGACTTGCCCTAATTAGTTTGGCAGGCTCAGCTGAACTTTGCTTTTAGCTTAACTCAGACTGATTTAACCGAGATTAACTTGAATGTCAAGTTGAAGCTCTGTATTAGCCGATGGCAGAACGAAGCTGCACTTCATTAGGCTGCATTAGAGTGTTATTAAATTTCTTTGGCATTTGCCAGCAGGAAATTGTGCGCTTGATGATTTGCCAAATGTGTTTTAAAGCATAAAAAATTGTTGCGCGTTTGTGGCATGTCATAACACATTGCAAGGCGAATCGGGAATGCAATTGCCAATTGGCCAGACTGAGAGACAGGCGGACAGAGGGACAGACGGCCAGACAGGCAACGGCATTTGCCAAGATTTCTCGTTACTGCAGAAGCAAATAGTTGCAGTCAAACATACAGACAGTTGCAAATATTTTAAAGTAGTTTATATATAATAAAAGAATCTACACAGCAACGAAAACTAACAACGTAAGCTCGTTATATGACATATAAATGTCAAAATTTATTTTGTTTTATTTAACTTAAAATAAAATTGTGCATATTTATTTTGCTCTTTGACATACAGCTAGTTTAGCTACCATAATTTCTCGCTGTGCACTGTTACAGTTACAGTTTGAAGGTTACTTTGAGCCATTGCGCTGTCTGTTCTTGCCATGGCTGCAATCTCTTGACAAATTCTGCAGCTTGGCCAACAAAAAATAGCAGTATTTGTATCGTTCTGCCTGTAAATACATATCACCTGAATGTTCACATACATATATGTATAGTATATAGGTTTTTATGTAACCCTGCTCTTGCATAATTTTCAACTGGCTGGAAAACTTGTCGCTAAAATCAGCGCATATTTTGTATCAAGTTGTTTTTGCTATACCAGTTGAAACAATTTTTATCTTTTGTGTTACTTTTTTACTATCGTCAGTTTTTTATTGGTTTTGTTTTTTGTTTTTTGTTGTGGTTGTTATGGCAAACGGCCAAGATACAACTGCTAAACTAACAGCAAATAATTCTAATTTATTGTGCAGAAGTTTTTACTGCTCAAATATCTAGAGTAAGGGGAACAATAAAACTAAATTAAATTAAATCATGTTTTTAAACAAGTTCAAAACAAAACTCCAACAAGTTAGCAGCTTAATAGTTTATAATAAAATAATATTGCTTTTTGCTTTTTCGAAGTCAGGCATTAAATGCTGACAGAATTAGATTATTAACTATTTTGAAAAGCGCATTGAAATCTGTTAATAAACACAAAAGATATAAACGAAACGAAGCGCGCCCATACTTTTCTTTATAAATAAATAAAATTACAGTAGAATCCGGTTATAGCGACATTCAAGGGACCGACGATTTTACGTCGTTATATCCGGCAGACGCACTATCCGAAAGGAGCAAAAAAATGTAGCAGGCTGCTATGTAAATGCTGCAACATCGTAGTATTTAAGTATAGCCTAACTAGTATTTTAGTATTTAAGGATTTGTATCATATAAAAGCACGGTCACACTGTGGCCATGGTGAAATTTATTGTTGCTGTAACTCAAAGCGAGCACACGCACATCTGTGTACGCTGAGTGAATAAAAGAAAGAAATATATACAAAAGTATTATTAATTGACTCCCACAAAAAATTTTTTTTTTATATTATGGATGCCATGTTCGTAATAGGTTTTAAAATAAAACAAATTAATTTTTTAATCAAAACAAAAAATTTAATACAGTAGAATCCGGTTATAGCGACTTTCAAGGGACCGACGTCGTTATATCCGGAAGACAAAATCCATGATTTTGTTTCTTTTTCGTATTGAAAAAACACAAAATCCATGATTTTGTTTGCTTCTTTTAGCATTGTTAAAGAAATCAAATTTTCCTCTTTAAAGTTTTTTTTTTTGTTCGGCACGTCGCAATATCCGGTTGAATTGAAATGAAAAATTGAATTGAAATTGAAAAATCTCGTCGTTATAAGCGGTTTGTCGCTAAAAGCGGAGTCGTTATAAGCGGAGGCCGTTTCATATAAGTTTGTATGGGGACCAACCAAACCATCGAGTTTTCGTCGCAATAACCGGACGGACGCTATAAGCGGCGTCGTTATAACCGGATTCTACTGTATATTTAAAATATTTTTTTTTAATAACATTTTTTATAGTTTAAAGTGTAATATTTATTTACCTATTTATTTTCTTTATTGTTATTTATTTTAAAATATATATAATATATTATTTTATATGTATAATTTACAGTTCTATATTTATTTTATCTATAATTTAAATTTGAATTCTTTGCTTTTGGTCGAATATCAAAATAAAATTTATGTTAAGTTTAATATATTTATAACTACATTAGCTAATCAATTGTAATTTATCAGCTTTTAAGCATTTATTGTTCTATTTCTTTTCGTTGGTTAAAAATATATAAATTATATTTTAAACGTCTGTTTACTCCCATTATCTAAACCGTTGACAAGTTTTGTCACTGAAAAGTCTGCAATCCGTCATTTCTTACCACTGACCCTCACGGTTTATGGCATTTTGAAATTAATTGATTTTCATACATTCTTTATTGCCTATTTCGCTTTAGTCTGCTGTTCGTCATTCCATTTTGATTTGTATCTGTGTATATAGGTATCTCTTTTTGCAAGTTCTTTTTTCTTTTTTGCTTAATTAGTCTCATTTTTCTTTTCACACTCCCACCGCACGTGCGTCATTGATTTTTTTGTTATGCTCGAGGTTTTCTTGCTGCAGCTTTGTTTTGTTGTTTTTTGTTTATTGTTGGTTTTTTAGCTGCTTTTTTGCTCTCTTATAAATCAATTTGTGTTGAACACACCTCAAAATAAGAGGAAATAATTAGTTTAAGTGCGCCAAAAATTTAAAAGCATACTCTTAATCTAATGTGGCTGCGATGGCCTTATGTTTTGTCTAAATTATTCGATGATTTCGATTAAAAAATAAATAAATGGCAGCGTTTACACGATCATGAAAAACGAATATGATATTGAGGTTTTTGATCATTAATTTGTGGTTTCGAAAGTCCAAGATGAAATTGTTAATCTATTGAAATATTTATTATAGTAATTTGTATACAAAAATCCGATTTACAAATTCATCCCAAGTTTCTTTGTTTAGTTTGTAGCTGTATTGAGCTAACTACCGTTATTGCTATATAATAGCTCTGCGTTTTAACTGCATTAGATCCCACATAACTCCCAGCTAGTATATCTGCCGCTGAGCTGGCTAATAAGTGAAAATCATAGAAGCGGCAAGAAGCATGCAAAACACTCGTACAATTGCAATTAATGAAGAATGTTGCAAGTTGTTGCAAGTTGCAAGTTGCAGAGTTGTTGCAGCTCATTAGAAGCGACCTCAAAGCTGCAAACAATTGAAAAGAAAGCTGTGAACAGTAGCAACAGCTCAGACAGCCAAAGACACTGCAGATTCAGACGCCAGACTCTCAAGTTGCCCTAAAGTGACTCTCAAAGTGGGCCTGCTGTACTTTAAAAAAATAAGAAAGGGTATGTTAAGTTAGTGCAAATGTGAGAAATAGCAGGCCAAACTGTCGTTAGTCAAACTTTAGTTCGCCGAACTCTCACTGACCCAACTCTCACTGGTTCAACTCTCGTTGGCCGAACTCTTGTTGGCTGAACTCTCGCTGTCCAAACTCTGGCTAGACTAACTTTTGCTGTTGCAACTCTCACTGGCCGAACTCTCGCTGGTCTAACTCTCATTGGCCGAACTCTCGCTGGTCTAACTCTCATTGGCCGAACTCACGCTGGCCGATCCCTCGCTGGTTCCACTCTCACTGACCCAACTCCCGTTCGCTGAACTCTCGCTGGCTGAACTCTCGCTGGCCGAACTCTCGCTAGCCCAATTCTCCTTGGCCCAACTCTCGATAGAGAAACTCTCGTTGGCCGAACTACAATTCAATATTGTAAAATATATTACAAATATTTTTAAATTATATTTATAATGTAGTGTACTGGGTATTCTATAGTCGGGGGCGTCCGACTTATCTGTCCAGTCCATTCTGGTTGTTTTTGTATTTGTCTTTATTTATCAACATAAAAAGCAGCATGTGCTTCATCAAGAGCCAAAGATGCTGCAATGAGATACAGGAGAGGCGGGAGGGCGGGCAGCTAGGCAGGAGAGGAGTTGCAGCGATTTACGAGTGAACAGCAGGCATGTCTTATCGAGTCTAGTTCGCCATTTACTTGTTGAGGCTTATACATAATGTATGCACTTCTATCTACGTACACTTAGCAGCATTCCACAAATGGTTTCCCTACACATGCACCTCTCTCTCTCTCTCTCTCTCTCTCTCTCTCTCTCTCTCTGTATGTGTGTGTGCATGTTTAAGTCTAGCTTAAGGAAGCGCCAAGCTACATTATATCAATAAAGCTGCAGCGAGCCAACTGCCGAGAGCAGGGGTTGCCAGAGAAGTTTGTGAAAAACAATGCAGAGTGAGAAATTCAATGCGTATTTTAAAGAAAATTTATATTTTAAATATAGATATCATCAATTCCCTATAAATATAATATAATAATAAAAAACTCTTTAAATTTACATTTATTTCATTAAAATATTTATAATATATCATTAAACTGTGCAACTTTTACAATTGAAACAAACGTTTACGGAATCGAATAACGACGCTAATAAATTACAAAACATCATGATATATTTTTAAAATAATATGGAATATTTATAAAATATCATGGAATATTAATAAAATATCATGGAATATTTATAAAATATCATAGAACATTTATAAAATATCAAGTATTATTTAAGCTCTTAATGGTATAATAAATTTAGTTGCATAAAATGTATTTTAATGTTTTGTGATAGTTTAAAGCTGCCCTCGCTGCAATAAGACCTCACTATAAAAGATTGCACCAAGAAGCAACAGCAGCAGCAGCAGCAGCAGCAGCAGCAGCAGCATAAAACGTAGACACAAGTAGACATAAATATGTAAAAGCAGAAGCCAAAAGCACAGCGCACAATTCTCAACTCAAGGGCAACGAATGAGAGACAGCGAGAGATGGCGAGCGGGAGAATGGGAGAAATGGAGAGCGAGTACGAGAACTCATTGGAATGTTGCACCTTGTTGCAGAGCCACAATGCACACAACAGCCACAACTTCTCTTTGCCACTCACGACATTCCAAATTACCGAAAAAACCAAATAAACCAGAGAGAAAACCCCCTGGAGATATGTAGAGAAAGGATGCAGACATCGGCTGCTTTTCTCTTTCTTTCTTTCTCTCTCTTTCTCTGGCTTTATTTTCTGGCATTTTGCAGACGTGCCAAATATTCTCAAGTGAATTTATGCAGGTGGCACATTGCAGCTCGTATTAGCCGCTAAATTGTGCATTAACAATATGACAAACTGTGACATTTGCCAACTTTCTCCGCTCCAGGCTACCATAAATATATTTGGCTAACGAAGTTGGCTAGAATGATTGTATAACTACCAAGCGATCGTCAGCAATTAAGACAGCAAAAAAGCGCCCAAAACAAGTTGAAAGCAACGCATAGAAAAACCGGCAAGTTGAAAAAGAAACTCGCTTGAAATCCTGCAAGCAGAACTTGCCACATGACATTGACAATTGGATTTGGCCCATGCCGGAGAGAGGGGGCAACAGGTGGCAGGGGGGCGTGGTCAACTGGCAACTTCAGCGAGCATAGCAAATGGCCATCTTCTCTGTCAACGAGTAGTAAATAAGCATAAGGTGAGCGCAAACAACTTGAATTACACTGAACAACAAGAAATTAATCAAAACAGATTTAGGAAAAATGGTAAATTATTAAAAAATGAATATATGAACCCAAGTTACTGTTTAAATAACTTGTTGACTAGTGTCTCTAAGTAAAAAGACTGTATACATGTTGAATTACACTGAACAACAAGAGTAAATTAAACTTTTATAAAATATTAAAAAAAAACAGCTTTTAAAAAATTCTACACAATTTGAAAAATATATAAATATGTAATTTCCAACTTAAGTTACCTAGTTTATCTAAGAGGAAATGCAATACTATTAAATTACACTAAGCAACAAGTCAATACCAACAGGAAAAGTTAACTAAAACTGAAAGCATATTAATAATAAATATAATAAACGTATTAATAAAATTTTAAATAATTTTAAAACTTGTGTTTTTAATAACTTGTTGCCTAGTGTATCTAAGTGGGGAGACTGCACCTGTCGCAGTTTAAATCGGATGCCGGCAAATGGGCAAGGCAAAGGCAAAGGCAAAAGCAGAGTGAGAAAAGGAGAAATAAAATCAAATAGTGCGTCATGAGTCAGGTAGCAAAAGAGCATGGAGAAAAATAAACAAAAACAAAGCAAGGCAAGGCAAGGGAAGAAAAATTGAAGAAGCATGAACGAAGAAGAAAATCTGTGCGCAGCATAAAGAGAAAAATCAAATAGCAAAACAGGCGAAACGGCAAAGAATAAGAAAAGAATAAAAATAAGAAAAATAAACATACACAACAATTCACCTGTCAAGAGTTGAGGAGAAGAGAGTGTGAGAGGCGAGAAGAGAGAGAGAGAGAGAGAGAGAGAGAGAGGGAGTAGAGAGAGAAACAGAGAAACGAATTGAGCTCTGTCGCATTTGGCATTCTTTCGAGCGAGTCGTGACATTGAAGCTTCTTAGCCACAAAAGAGGTTTATTTTGGTATACGCTCTCGAGCAGCTGCTGCAAGTGCCAGCACTTTTTGTGCAGTGTATACTTATTAGACGCAAGCGCTGAGTACACTGTACAAACAGCATGCCAAACACACATCATTCAAAGCCTTTTAAGTTCACGACGTCTCAGTTTTCACTGTAATTAAGCCAGAATTTTGCTCTCTGTACGCTACTCTGTCATTTGGTTTCCCAGCTGTCTATTTATAACCCCCTTATTTTTTTGGGTAATGGGCTTAAAAAAGAGACCGCCAAAGACGGCTTAGCAGCTCACACTAAAAGAATGAGTTGAAAAAAAAATTAATAGTGGAAGACGGCCAAAGCACATCCACAAATTAGTCATTGTGATTAATGAGAAGAGGAACAACTGCTGTTTAAAGTCTTGAAAAGATTTATTTTGAATGAACTTTGATTATGGACTGCTTGGAATTGTGCAACTCACTTAAGCCTCAACTGCATATTATTGCTATCATCATCAGCATCAGTGCTGCCAGCTATCGGTGGTCAATTATGGAATATAAAATAACCAAAAATACCTTTAAAAGTAGCGAGTTAAAATAGACAACAAAATATTATATTTATGTTTCATAGTATGACATGAGAAAGCGAAAGAAATTATTTTCAGATTTTTTGAGGTTGAGAGTAGAGCAGGCCGAACAAAGCTACGTTTGAAACCTAAACGAAAAGATTTAGAGCTTTAAACCATTTATAATTATAGGCCTACAAAATTAAATATTAATTTGGTTAAACGTCCAGAATTGCCTGCTGAATTGCCTGATTTTCTGTTTTCGGTTATCAAAATTAACCAAATTTGACATAAAAATAGCTAAGCTGGCAACACTGATACTGGATGAACAGAGCGAGTCCATAACAGTTGTGTGAAAAGGCATCCAAAATGCTCTTTGTGTGGGTCAAGTTCACAGCAAAATAAATAAAAATAAATAAGTTTAAAAGTATTAAACTATATGGTATATATACAATCTATACTATATTGATTGACAAGCTCGTGAGATTCAGGCTTTGAGATTGTGTTCGTTGTGCTGTTGCGGGTGGTGTTTGCTGCTGACAATTAAAAGCTTCAATTTTTCTTGGCCGAAACGCTTCTAGCTAAAATAATGCCCGCAAAGGCCTTCAAAAAGCACCAAAAGCTAAGATGCCTGTCAGTACAGTGGTTAAGCGGCTAAACGATTGAAAGTCAATGTCGAATTTCAAACCAATTGAATTGTTAAAGAATATTATAAAATAAGGAAGCATTTGCACACAATTAATGCATAAATGGACTTTTTAAAGTTTTTTAAATATTATTTGATTTAAAAGAGAATGCTCTTTCATTATATTTTATAGAAATTAAGATATAAATCTAACGAAACAATTGAACATAATATTATGATTTAAAGCAATAAAAAAACAAAAAGTTGCGAATCGGTTTTAAATTAATAATAATAATTTTTAATTTAATTGGAATTAAATTAAACTGAATTAGAATATAATATAATTTAAAAAATTGTTTTTCAAGCTTTAGAATCTAAATTTAATCTTAATTTAATGTGACTAATGCTTTAAATTATAAGTCTTTTGTACTTGTGGCATTAGGAAGTTACCTTAAATAAAATAAAATTAAAATAAAAAAAATATAATGTTTGAATATTTATTACAATTGTTATTGAAAACGTAATGAAAAATATAATAGCTATTTTGTTATTTTATAATTTTTATTTTTCTTAATTACTCTTTATTTAATTTAATTTATTAATTTAACTTTATGCTTTAATATACATATAACTCTAACGAAGCAATTGAAAATAAAATTATGATTTAATTAATTGCTTTGAATAATAATAATAACAAAAAATTGCGAATCGGATTTAAATTAATACTAATAATTTTTATTTCAATTAGAATTATATTAAACAAAATTAATATATAATATAATTTTACAAACTGTTTTTTAAGCTTTAGAATCTAAATTTAATCTAAATATAATGTGATTAATGCTTTAAATTATAAGTCTTTTGTACTTGTGGCATTAGGAAGTTATCTTAAATAAAATAAATATAAAATAAAATAAATATATGAATATTTATTACAATTGTTATTGAAAACGTAATGAAAAATATAATAGCTATTTTGTTATTTTATAATTTTTATTTTTTTTAATTACTCTTTATTTAATTTAATTTATTAATGTAACTTTATGCTTTAATATAGTTTTATTTTATTATTTTATTTTTATTTATTTCTCAAAAAAAAATTTCAACTCCATTTCCTTTCTCGCTCAGCAAACTCGCAAAATTTCTCTCTGTTGGCTTAACCCTGAGCCCACTGTGCGTGTGTGTGTGCGTGCGTCTGTGTGTGTGTGTGTGCGTCTGCCTGTGTATATGGGCATAACAGCTGAGCGCGCAACAACAAAATCCACCCCCAATTGGATGCTGCCGCCCCCAAATAGGCCGAGGAAATGACAGAAATTTCAGCACATGGCACAGTGGGACGCAGGGCAGCGTCCATAGGAATGTCACCCCCAAAGAGCAGCGAAAATTGATTGAGAATGTGTGTCAAAAACGATGCCGCATAACGGTGCATGCACTTACCTCTGATTGCAAAAAGCGGGCATAAAAAACCGAGACGAAAAAACAGGAATTTCGAACGCTGGACGTACAAATATAGTTGTTGCTGCTGCTGTCGGCGTCGACGTTGACTGCGCTGCCCATGTAATGCCAACAACAACAACAAAACGTAGACGGTGTAAAAAGAATGCGATTTGCACTCTCCTCTCTCTCTCTCTCTCCTCTTTCTCGCTCTCTTTTGCTTTTTTTCTGTTGTTTTCTGGCTTTCAATCTCTAGGCGGCAAGGTTTTGATTCACTTTTTATTGCTGCTCGCTTTTTATCTTCATTTCAGCTGCGACGTCGGCGTCGGCGTCAGCGTCAGCGTCGACACTGGCAATGACATTTTCTCACACAAACACGCGTACACACACACACACACACACGCTTTCGGTCAGCGAAATTTTGTTGTTGTTGTTGTTGTCTGGAGCATGCAATTATTAAGCGGCGGGGGGCGCGGGGCGTTTAGAAGTTTTGCAAGGCTGGCAGGTGCACACAAACACACACACGCAAACAAACACACCAATGCACTTAAATAAACACACACACACACACACACGCTGCGATGCGACGCGTCGCGCAGAGAGAAGCGGAGAGCAGAGGCGAAACAAACGCTGCGGACGCTGGCACCTGGCGCTCTCAACTCTTCTCTTCTCCTCTCTTCTCTTCTTTTTCGCTTCTTTTCTTTTGCTTTTGCGCTGGCTTTATTTTATTTCATTTCATTTGATTTGCTTTGACGCGGCTTCTGTTGTTTTTGCTGAATTTACTTTCTTTTTTTTTCGCAATATCTGCATTTATCTAATCTCCGTTTGCATGCTCGCTTAGATAATGCTTAATAGGCTCTTATCTAGCGTTTTGTTGTCGCCTTCGCACACACTTCACTTAATGTAATTAACAATAATTCGTTTTTCAAGCGCACACACCGACGACGTGCTCAGGCCTCGGCGTCAAAACAACAACAAATGCCAACGCCACGCCAGTATGGCCCTAGCATGCGATTGGATAAATACTATTGGGCATTTGGCATTATTTAGTGTATTTCAACAACGGCGTCTAAGCAGCCCTGGCAAGTTGGCGGTTGCCATTTGAATTTTAAAACGGCATTATATATTGCTGCTAGCTAATTACAATTAATGAATTTAAATTAATTTTGTTTAGTTACAAAGTAAGCAGTAAAAATAACTATAATTATGCCAAACACGTTAAAAGCAATTTTTGATTGTGTATTAATAAAATTTCATTAAAATACCATGAGTTGTGTGCATTTGATTGTGGCGCCAGCTAGCGGCAATATCGGTATGCCAGTGGCGCCAACAAGCATACGAGCGTAAAAAAGCAGAACTCGCTAGGCGTTTGTAAGGTGTACTAAATGGTCGCTAGAGCTAAGTAGCTAAGTAAGCTAACGACGCACAGATGGCGCCAGCAAAGGGTTTTGAGCAACAAGAGCGTTGCCAATTAAGTTTTAGAATTATATTTATGCATAACATTAATATATTTGAAATAATATATATATATATTTTTAATATTTCAAGTTATTTAATATTTATTTTATTTCTTACATTTATTTTCAGATATTATTTCAGATGTTTCGTCATATAAATCCGGCATTTTCTGGCAACACTGGCAGTAAGTTGAGTTTTTTAAATATATTAAAAAATATTATAAATTGATTATTAATTAGTAAATATAAAAAAAAAATCTAAAACTACACAATCTTTTTTATTTGTTGACTTTAGTTTTATTAATTTAATTTTTTCTCTTGAGCATAACAAAAAGTTTTTAAATCTTATTATAATAATTTGATTAAAACAATTTTTAATTTAATTTATTTACAAGTATTTTTAACGGCGTTGCAAAATACAAAAATAAATAAATATTATTTTTTGTTTGTTTATTTTTGTTGCAGATTTAAATGATATAGAAATATTTGCCCCGGTTTATTGTGCTTCCATATACATAAGATAGATAGATAGAATTATGGATTAAAAAAAGCCTTAAAAGACCCGAAAGCAAAGTCTATCTGCAATTTCCCTGTTTTTGTTGGTTTTCTTTTTGCGTAACAATTTCAAAAACTTCGCTCTCTTTCTGGCGATATGTTCGCTCTCTTTCTCGCTGCTTGGTACTGCAGCATCTTTTATCGCTTCTGCTTGGGGTTCTTAATCTGATGGAATGATAATGATAACGATTATTATCGTGATAACCGTCAGTCTGAGCTGGAAGCTGCTTACGTACGCCGTTTTACAATGTGTTTGCCTCATGATCATATTTCACCTTATATAGACTCTTGTACAATCGTTTTATATTTTACAATTCACGCTAAAAATAAGCGCCATCAACTATCGCAGCTTGTATCTTGTATCTTGTATCTTGTATCTGCTGTCAGCTTGACGCTTTGATGTGATAAGAACAAGACAGAATCGGGAATACAAAAGAGACTGCATGTCAATTTTTGTGCCACAAATTTGTGGTTCCTTCCACACAACAAAAAACTAAATATTTTATAAATCAAATTCAATAAAAATTAAAATGAATAAATAAATAATAATATATTTACATAATTATCTAAAATCGAATTTTTATTGTCGTGGTTTTAACCGCATCGGTTTAAACGCGGTTTGAAGCTCTAATAGGTACAATATCAAGTTTTTTAAGCATTTTATTAAAATATTAAATTTAAACAATATGCAAATTAATTAATTAAATTAAATTATTAAAATTAAATTAATTAATTAAAATTAAATTATCTAAGCAAACGCTTGAATTTTGATTTTTGCTTGAAATTTAAGAATTATTAATAATTAGCATTAAACATTATTATTAATTTTACTTTTTAAATTTTTTTACAATTGTAAAGTGACGTATAATTCGATAACTGAAGGTGAGAAATTCGGGCTCTACGTCTAGCAATGGGAAATTTTTAATGGAAAATTTTGGCTTTGGTCAGGTAGTACTATTTCGAATGTAAGCATTCATTATTATTAATAATAATAATATTATAATTAGTTAATATTGATTTAAATTGCTGTGAATTAACTATATACGATTATAAATACAATTACTAAACAGAAACAATTATTTGTAGTTTGATAGTATAAGAAAAAAATCTCGCGGGCTAGCGCCCGCAAGACATGACAGTCGGGCAAGCCCGACTGTCTTATACCCTGTACCAAAGATCAGCCTTGCTAGTACAGTATTTTATTTAAAATATATTTTGAATCTAATGTATGGCCATTATTCGCGGTAGGTGCATGCCATCCAAAAATTGAAATAAACTTGTTCTGCGTATTGTATACACCTTTAAAAAATTACCAAAACGGCTGCTCTAGCTATTATAGTTGCTGAGATATACCCGTTCGAATTGGTCAATGTATTGTATTTATGGCCATTGTTCGCGGTAGGGGCGTGGTATCCAAAATTTGGAATAAACTTGTTCTGCGTATGGTATACACCTTTCAAAAATGACCAAAACGGCTGCTCTAGCTCTTATAGTTGCTGAGATCGACGCGTTCATACAGACGGACAGACGGACAGACGGACAGACAGACAAGGCTAAATCAACTCGTCTTGTCCTCCTGATCAAGAATATATATACTTTGTGGGGTCTACCACGCCTCCTTCTGCCTGTTACATACATTCTGACAAAGTTAATAACCCTGTATTTCCCATTTTTCAATGGGTACAGGGTATAATAATGCATGAAAATCCAAACATGGATGTATTTGGTCAAGAAATGTGGATGTTAGGGCCAAAAATCATATACATGTTGGGCAAAATAGCGCAAATTACCGCATAGTGGCACCTTGGTAAAAAGTCGAAAAAACCTATATCTCGTATTTGGCCCGATTTTGATTTTAAACGATTTTTATTGAAAAATAATGCATGAAAATCCAAACATGGATGTATTTGGTCAAGAAATGTGGATGTTAGGGCCAAAAATCATATACATGTTGGGCAAAATAGCGCAAATTACCGCATAGTGGCACCTTGGTAAAAAGTCGAAAAAATCTATATCTCGTATTTGGCCAGATTTTGATTTTAAACGATTTTTATTGAAAAATAATGCATGAAAATCCAAACATGGATGTATTTGGTCAAGAAATGTGGATGTTAGGGCCAAAAATCATATACATGTTGGGCAAAATAGCGCAAATTACCGCATAGTGGCACCTTGGTAAAAAGTCGAAAAAATCGATATCTCGTATTTGGCCAGATTTTGATTTTAAACGATTTTTATTGAAAAATAATGCATGAAAATCCAAACATGGATGTATTTGGTCAAGAAATGTGGATGTTAGGGCCAAAAATCATATACATGTTGGGCAAAATAGCGCAAATTACCGCATAGTGGCACCTTGGTAAAAAGTCGAAAAAATCTATATCTCGTATTTGGCCCGATTTTGATTTTAAACGATTTTTATTGAAAAATAATGCATGAAAATCCAAACATGGATGTATTTGGTCAAGAAATGTGGATGTTAGGGCCAAAAATCATATACATGTTGGGCAAAATAGCGCAAATTACCGCATAGTGGCACCTTGGTAAAAAGTCGAAAAAATCTAT
>JAWNNJ010000722.1:0-194073 GCA_035045125.1 Hypselothyrea guttata | reverse complement strand
TAATCAGAGATGTTATGCCTGTTAATATTGTTCATATTTGATAAAGTCAAGCGAGAGAAAGAATATTGCCATATTGTATTATTTTATTTTATTTACAAAAAAAAAATAGTTCTTTATTCGCGCAGTGTACTTGGCGATCTACGGGTGCTCAATTCGTTTGAGTGCATTGTTGAAGAGTCTCTAATCACTTGTGTAAACACGGATCTATTACGAGCTGCCTACGATGACGTCATAAAGTTATTTACCCCATAAGTAGAGCTAAAGCTGCAAATTCAACTGAACCTGAACCTGAACATGAATTAGACTCTATTTACATCGCCAGAGGTGTGAGAGTGTGCAAATTAGCAGCTCACACCTCGCTGCTGGTGTCTATATAGATAGAAGATGGATCAAGTAGGTTTATACTATATGTATGCGTACCGTTAGAGTGGCGCTTGCCAGATCTCTGTTGTCTTTGACAATTATGAGCTGGGTGATAATTGTGTTGCCCGTTGCTAGTTAGCTTATCATGTGGGTGGCTGAATTGAAGTCAAATCAAGCGAATAAACTAGATATAGTACTATATATTTGCGAAGCTATTAAATATGCAAACTTTAATTGAATGCCAAGTATCCAACTGTTCAGGCATGTTTATTGAAACGAAGAGAGATCGGAATGCTATAAAAAGTGTGCCCGATTAATAAATTCCCGCAAATTAGTCAGCTATATATATTATCCGATGATTTAAACATTGTATGTCAACAAGTTTTGCAGTTCGTGACAGCATTTAGACAACCCCTCAGACAGTTTATGAATACACTGAATACACTGAATACACCGAATACACTCGTAGCATTCATAAGCAAGTCAAATGTAATTAATTGACGATGACACATGTTTCTAACGCTCGATGACGAAAATCGCCCAATTCAGACAGAGTTTACTTGATGTGCTCAGCTGGGCAATTAATCTTTGTGTGTTAGTGCATATAAATAAATAATAATAATGATCTAATTACTTATTATAATACCACAAGCACAGGGAGGCGTGTCTTGCCGGTATTATCTGATCGAAACCTCGGCTCCATGGAGCATTTCCTATAACAATTGTGACTGCGCAAGAAGGGATTGGGAATTGCTTGTCATGCAGCGCAGATATCGAATGTGAGTGTCACTGACATCAGATGGGGACACACTCAAACATTCATTTCTAGACAAAATGATTCGCATTTGGCATTGACAATGACTTTTAGCCAAAAAAGAAAAGAACTCAAAATACAACAATAACATCGAAATAAATCAACAAATGTGATGGGGGGCTAGAAAGAAACTATGAAAACAAACGATTTGGGTTCGCTTGTCTCGTTGAAAGCGAAGTGTTCTAATTCTGTAAAATATTTCTTATAAATAAATAAGAGATTTCGTAAGCAGTAGTCAAGGTCTTGCAACTTTCACACGATCTAAACCACCACTAAATTGACAGAAATTCAACGAGGAATGTGTGAAAATTGTTTGCAGATGCTCGCCAAATGAATGTATTCGAGGTACTCATAGGCACTCGTAATTCAATCATTTTAATTTAAGTTCAAGTATTTGAGGTATTGAACAATTAAGAAAACATAAGAGCAAATACAAATGCCTTTACCAATTGAAACAATTGAAAATTTAAAAGGTTGGCAAATTGTGGAAGTATTTTTGAAAAATTTTATTTGATTTTATTGATGTAAATTTTTGCACGATTTATGCCACTGTATATTACCGTTTCAGTCAGGGGAACTGCAGAAATAAACAGTTTGCATATCGAAAGACAAAATCAGAGCAGTTGCTATTTGTTTTCACAGACATACACATTCCAAAATTATACGTAGGCAAATAATAATATGAATAAAATATAAATAAAGCAACAAAAAATTAAATACAGGTATAGAGGCAGGGCCGGGGGCTGTGTAGATGCCAAGCTCTGTCCCAGTGGCCGATATAAAGGCGTTTAGCAGCGGCAACTGTGGGCGTAACAAAATGAAACAAATGAAATCGGGCTAAAAAGCCATTCACAATTGTTTTCTGCGAATTTATACAATAATTAATACATTTGTCATGCTCAACAAGCATTATAATTAACCATATACGAACATAAATCAGAGCTCTTGTTTATACGTATCTCATTATTGTGAGTCAACGCGGTGAATGCCCCTCAATGGATTAACATATGTTAGCTTAATAATAGACCCGCAAAAATCTTACAAAAAACAGGCATTGATTTATTAAAGACTTTCTTTGATCCAACGTTTAAACAGCCAATTCCCTAACACATTAAAAGCATTTTTATTATCACTTAAGGGCGACAGAAATAACACAGCGAGAGCGCGCTCAATAACATTAACATAAGCATTGACGTTAGCATGATTATGTTAACAGACAGCAGCAGCGGCAGCGGCTGTGCGCTGTTCTGTTATCACACGCTGCTTGTATGTTCGGGGCGCGTAATAATTCCCAAGCGGTTCTTGCTCTGCCAGATAGGCCTCAAGCAAAGTTCGTGCGTTGAGTGCGAGACATGAAGATTGGGTTTGTCTTGCGTCAAACACGCTTGACGGCGTTGTTCGCCCAACCGAAACGTTACGACTATTAGAACAGCCTTGAAACAGTCTGATCTCGCATTAATTCTATTTATTATATTATTTATATAGGTGTGAAATTTGAAACAGGCTGCGCGCATACGTTTTGGGCAGGTGTCAGTCAGTCAGAGTTGCGCATTGTGGTTCCATTTGAGGTGAGATGATCTAGTTCATCACCTGAATTTTGTGATGAGTGAACCATTTAGTGAAAAGGACAGTTCGTTTATATATTGGAAGGGCACAAAAAGGTGCTAATGAAGGTAGTATAGTTTAGAAGTGTGTACAATAGATATTTTTAGGTCGCGGTGCATTAATCCCAACACTAATGTGCTTTAAATTCAGGGTATTTTGAGCAAATATCGAACAAATTATTAAAATGGGCCCTGTTGTCATTATTTTGTTCTTTATATTAGTGTAAATTTTGTAAATCTCACAAATTTCTAGCAAATTCTCTTCAAGATCAGCCAGAATTTGCAGAAAAATGCGTATTTTGGGGGATACAGTTTACTGATATATGTATATGTAGTTTCAAAATACAGCTGTAGAGTGCGTTGTTGTTTACTGGTGCCATCTGTTTGTTTGATTGCATTCCGGTGAACCGGTGAACTTTAGGTCAGTTTAAGGAAACATTGTGAACTGTGTCTGAACTGAACGATGCAGCGCTAGTGTCAATCCACAATATTGTTAACATTTTGTTGTTATAGCTATTGTTTGGTGTTTTGCATTTCAGCCAGCGAATTGTGATTATTTTTGATTGACAGCGCACCTAATTTGTCAAGTGCGGGGCAAGTGCGCGGGGTTCGCGGTGCCCTCCTCCAGCTCAGTTTCAGCTGATCTACTGTCAAGTTTCCGATAATTACTACTAACTACGAGCCAAAATTGTGCTGGTTTTCCACTGTGGGCGTTCGAGTGCATTCAAGACGTCAGCACGAGGCATTTCCAACAAAATATATGGTGCTGTAGAGCTCCCCCTTTGCCTGGTACCTTGGCTACCTGTGCTGCAGCTCCTCGGTTTAATATCTCTAAAAATAGGCACTTACGAATGACTTCGCAACTTGAAAACTGTTTCCAATAAACAAAAATTATGAATTATCAACAATGGACACTGAATACAAATCTATTTTTTGCCTTTTCTCACTTGGGTTTTGTGATTATACGCCACGGAATGGCAAAAATGCGTAAATAATCACAACAATCGTGTATACAAAAACATCTTTATGACGTTGTTAGACCACAAGAGACCATGATCTTCCAAGGGGCTATACATATAGATGTGTATTGTACAAAATTCGCATAAACATATTATCCGAAAATATTTGAAAATTACTAAAGCGTTTCCAGCTGATACGCAAAATGCTGATCTGGTATTTTCATTCAAAAACAAGACAAGACTATAGTATTAAAGAGAGCTTGACTAGTAGATACTCTTCAATTTGTAGCTAAATGAAAATAAATTGTTTTCTTAAGTTTTGATATGAAAAAGTTTTAAATGTCAATGATCACATTGATTCGCTTATTCAAATAATCAAAAAAAATATCTGAATTATAATTTATATTTAGTCGCTAATGCCTGCACTCGTTTTGCTAGGGTATGCGAAGCACACGTGACGCAGCTCTATAAAAATATTCGCCTTTCAATTGCAGCTAAATATGCGGAATTTCTCTCTATCAAATACCGCATTATCTGGACAGGCTAAATGTCTTGTGCGTATTATCAAAACAATAAAGATATGTAGACTAAATTTATACTTAGAAATTGAGTAATCCCTCAATAGGCAGTATGTTTATACCTACACACAATTATGCATTAACTGCAAATTTCAATTGCTGCGTGGGAAAACTATGGCGCTAATTTTCCAACTGATGAGAACCGAGAACTTTTCCATCTAGGTTTCTTGGCCCATGAACCGTGACGTCAAAAGCATTTGCCAATGTTTTAATTATAGACCGCTTATCCGTTGATTTATGCGTATTTTAGCAAACCACCAAATAAACCAATTATAGTGCTATTAATAATGATATAATTTGCCAAAAATAGCTGCTATTTAGGTTATCATACAGCTTATCGGCAGGAAAAGCTATTTTAGTCAATTTGCATAGCTTGGAATGTGAATTAAATGGAACTGTAGGGGAAATCGAAGTACCGTTGTGCGTACGTACCCGGAAATTTGTTGGTTTTTACAAGTTTATAAAAGAAGCCAAAAGTCAAATACCGAATTCCGAATTCCAATATAAATTAGTCTGCGCTCGCCTTCAGGCATTCCTTCAGCTCATAAATGTCACAAACAAAAAACTTTACACAAATCAACTTAAATGTCTGCTCAAAGTTTTTGCTGTCCGTCTCCGATATTATTATTATTATTATTATTTGTATTTTAATGTTATTAATACGCTTTCAATGTCAGTCTGAGGACCGTCTGGGTAATTGCAATCCAATACAAAAACAAATACATATTAAATTTAAAAAATATCAAAATTGCTTAGCGTGCAAAATGGAACACATGGTGGTATTGCTTTTATAGGGATCTGCTAAAGTGGGCGGGGCAGCAAGAAGCGCCAACTTGCACTCGAAGCCGCATAATTGAAATTGAAACGAATTTTAACAGATATTAAACGCAAATATGCCAAAAATATTTATTGCTCGGTCACGGGCTAAGCAGCTGACAGCCGTTTGTTGCTGCCGCCAAAATTTATCCATAATTACCTGTAAAAATATTACTGGTTTGGGGTATATTGAGTGTGATTACAACGTGGAACACAAAGTTTAGGAAATCCAAGAAATTACTTTATATTTGGCTACTTTAAATTTGGGCAAATGAAGTCAAATAATGGCACATCTAAAAACATACTTCTATATAAATAATTTTAGTAAGTTCAACTTACATTTATCTCAATATTTAAATTAAAAATACTAACAAATTTCAGGGAAAATTTAATGATTAAATATTAAATAGTTGATTTATATCGTGTTAATTTGAATCCAATTTGATTATCGCAAATAAATTAAAAAATTATGTATTATAATTTTTAAAATTTTTTTATTATTAAGTTTTTTAAACAATATTTATTCTAAAATTATAAAAGTGCTAGAGCAACCGATGCCTTGATTTTAACTTTATTAAAATAAAGATTTTTTTTTTAATTTATCATCTTGAATAAATTTTTGAATATTTAATGTTTAGTTAAATAAAATTGCTTCAGCAGTTGAGTTGCTTGTCTTTTCTTTTGAATAAATGAATCGTAATTTTAATTAAAATGCATGATCTAATCAAAATGGGAAATAGAAAAACATAGTCTAGTAAAATAATTATAAATTTATTGAAAGTTGGTTTTAATAAATTCAAACTTTGCTAATTAAAATTCAAGCGTTAAAGAAGATTTCAAAATTTTCACTTTTAGCTCTAGTCTATTCAGTTTAATCGAATTTTTTTAGCTGCTTTGCTTCATGCCTTAATTTCCAGGGCATCTCTGCTTCAACTACCCTTCGCCATGAACATTTGTTATTGTTTTTGTTGAGTATGGTTAAATTGTTGTGTTGAAATTAACTAGAATTTAATTCAATTGAATTTGTGGCCACACTTCCACTCCACACAGCGAAAGATACACTGCCCAAAAGCCACATCGATTTCGTCATGATATTTGACGTGTGTCTGGCACACAGACCCTGAACATCTATTGGGGAGTTCTTCCAAAAGCTGATGCGAATATCGCGTGCAAATGGCAGAGACCTTGAAGACACATTTGATTCTCCAAAAAAATAAATACAGAAACGTTACGTTCTGTTGCACTTGCCGTACCCTTGCTCTTCCACCTTTTGTACTTGAGTCTTGAATGGCGAGTGTGGAAAATATTTTGCATACCAGAGTGAAATTTCCGTATAATAGTGCCAAAAACTATTGGCAGGCGATTCCTTGGAATCGCAAATGCATTTTCCATTTGTACGTGTATTATGCAAGGTTCAACATTGGATTCACATTTTTGGCTGGAAATTCTTATCGAGGGCATAGCCTGATATATGGCGATGCATGTGATAAAGAAGTACAAAATGTAAACATTGGACGCCCATGAATATTTTGATTATCAACAACATCAGAAATTTTAATGAGTTGTGCTATAAGGTGTTAACATATATTTTACGAATTGTTGGGGGCGAATAAATAAATAATTATTTGCCTTATGCCTTATGCCGCAATGCGCAATTAAATGTCATAGACAAAAACATTATCTTGAAATTATCAACAAATTTATAAGCTGTTATAAAAAGCTCTATATTGTAGAACTCTGTTCAAACAAAGGCACGTTAATGCCAAATAATAACAAATTATTTAAAGTAAATATAGTCGCATTTCTCTTTCAGTTTCTAGTACAACAAACGAGCTTAGATAACGTTAGTCATTCCGTCATTCGAGTGTTTGCCATAGAAATTGTTGTAGTATTACGGGTATTTTGCACAAACAATAAACAAATGCGGATTACTGTTCTATGACTGCTGATGCAATCGATAGCATTGCATAAATACCGAGCCAGATGATGGTATTGATCATCGATAAGTCGATTGGTATTCCACTCGTCTGGACTGCTCACTACTTATCGCAATGTGTCATCGGTCGCGTGTAAACGTCATGAAGTGCATGTGAATTACGTAAAGCACTTCAAGTTATCGATAATGACTAGTCGACATGGCTGATAAGTGTTTTACATGAATTAACGATTAACCGATTATCCTTGAACTAGTTTTAAGCGGAGATTAGCGGATAGCTGATTAGATTTTGTTTGTTGCCAAGTGTTGAATCCTTCAGTAGAAGTTTTGACTTGTGTATTTTACGCACTTTTGTGGCGATTTCCGGAACCTGGAATATTAAGGTGCTTGTTTGTTGGTTCATAAATATTTTATCACATGACTTAAATACATTGGAATGCCATATGCTGGGCCGATTCCACAGCTAACTATTGCCAGAATAACAATATGCTTTGCTGTGCGTGGAATTGGTAATAATAATCAGCTAAGCACTTAATAGTTTATAAATAACCGCTAATTGAATGCCTTATTATGTGGCTGGGCCCAAATAAAAGTGCCAGACATATGGCCACATAATAATACCTATCGATATCTAATGATGCTCCACATCGTGGCCCCCGAATAAGCGTGCCAAAAACTTGGCTATTCGTAATCCATTCATAAACTGCCAACGAGACGATTCAATTACTTTGTTTATAGCGTCGACATGTTGTCATCAGCATTCACAATAGGCATTTTGATTGGATTTTTGCTTGTACCTGAAATTCAAGTTCAGTATTCGAATCGTATATAGACGATGCTGTTTTTTTACTGTATATTTTATTTTCAATTAAAACAAAGTTACGGGGACTAGATTATTTCAAAAATTGAGAAAGAACATCGGGAAACCTGTGTGTGTAATAATAAAATAAAGAATTTGTTTGCTAAACAAATACGGAATAACTGACTGTTAAATTTGCTATGGAATATATTAATTGTCTTATTTGTCTTATTGGATACTTGACTATGCAAACACTCAACGCTTTTAGTCATCGTCCATGACGAAGTATTGTAATTTATTGACTTTCTTACTCATCCGTCAAAAGTTTTAACAATTCGATGGTATTAGATACTGAAATGTGGCTTAATCATCCAACGTACTTCCGTTTGGCTATGATACGCATAGATCGGAAGTGCAAATAGAGAAATTACTAGAAACTAATAGGCTTAAAGATGTCAGAGTCTATAATTATAATTATATTACATTATGTTAGTTGTACTTAATTACACATGGAAAAAAAAACAAGAAATTCGTGTCTATTTGTCACATCTATCCAAACTCAAATCGAGAATATAGTATATATCTTTCTGAATACAAAACTTACTTGTATAATATTAAACAATAAAATGGTAACAATAAGGTAAGGTATTTATTTAAGTGTATGCATATATAGATAATTGCTTTTTCTTCAAGAATACAAAAATTGCTTATAGAAATTTCAAGAGAAAATTGGTAAAAAAAAAGCACGATAGAAGCACGGACTTTTTTCAGAGTGTACGGCTAGTTGACTTTTTCTTTCTTTGTGATAGATCAACATTGTTTGTTGCTGTTTGCATTCTCCGGTTTGTAGTTTCTTTTGTTTGGTATTCGGCATTTGGCCGTAAGCGATTTTCATAATTTGGCATTACTCAGACAGAAATCGCTCATAAAATTTAAGTTTAATGTCATGCGAATGGCGACACTGGGAATTAGCAATCTCGATGTCTGATGGCTTTATTTCAGATGCCCGATATGCTCGTTCGGTTTATGGATGTGAGGCTATGGCTATGGATATGCTCATAGTGTGCCTTTGACTGAGTTTGCAACTTGTTTTTAATTAGCTTTCTTAATGTGTCGGCTTATTTTTCTTCGGTTTCTGTGCCTCTTGGCTCGTTGTTTATTTTCATCTTCATTTTGTCACATAAGCAGCATAAAATTTATTTGCCTATACGAAATTCACGATGTTTACAAATCAGCTTAATGACGAAACGAACCGCACCGAAAACCTTGGAGTGAAACTTGTATTCTAAGCTCGTATTACTTTTAATAGAAAGAAACGAGAGCAGAAAGGAAAGACCAGTCTCCAGATAGATTCTCCAGAAGCCCACAAAGCTCTCCATCTACATTTATAAAATATTAATTGTGCTATGTATGGCACGCTGTATGCAAATTCCTGCATTATAGTACTTATTTATGGGAAAAACAGAAGCTTCAAATGATGCCAAACGAACTGGCAGACGAACTGCGCAGAGACCCGGATAATAAGCATCAGATCATATCGATATGCGTCAGATAGACACCCGTATACGTATAGAGGGACTGAAATGGCGAATTTAAATTAACAAGGTATTTGTTTAGTTCAATTTCGCACACTCGATGAATTATTATTTGATTTGTTAGCTTTCACCTTGAACCTAAATTGAGTGCAGTTAACTACGTAGCTCCGTATGTAGATATATGTAGTATCATATCAATTCCGATTGATAATAAACACAAACAAGCAAACAAACATTCCCTAAATTAACTGCGCATAAGAAAGCTTCACGCCTGTTGCGCGAATCAAAGGTCTTGGCAAACAATTTCAGGAATTTTGACCAAAAAATATTGTACGTGTTGTGTGTTACATATCGCAGGTTTTAATCTAGCCAGGCATACCTGATACTAACACACACACACACACAAATGCTCACACACACACACACCTGCATCTCCAGAATTGCCATATAAAGCAATTATCATTGTGCATTTGAGCAGCGCTGCTAGAACAACAGAGCAGCGCTCTCGCTCTCTCGCTCTCTCTCTGGCTTCCTCGCGCAGCCACCCACACTCGCATATGCTCATGCACACTCACTGCTAAGTAATAACAGCGCTGAGTTACAGCCACTGTTAATGCTAACACAGCGAACAGCCATTGAGAGCGAGAGAGCATATCTGTTGCGCTCAGCCACCTACACACGCAGACAGCCAATTCTAAACGGTCAAGCGTAACAGCAACAACAATAACAGTAACAGAGCAGACGCCTTAACAGCTGCGACGGCTTGGGTTTGATGGTGCCCCATAACATTGCTTGAATTCAGTCAACGGCTGGCCGCGATCGCATGAACAACGTTTTGGGTGGAGAACTGTGTTTGGCTTAAAGCAACTCATTGGCTATAAAGTGCTAAATTAATACACAACGCGTAAATTGTGCAAGTTTACTAAAGTTAGTATAATGATTTATATGTTTGAGTATTTGTGTGTGCCATAAAAGTTTAAACTTGTATTGAAGCGCAATTTGAAAAATAAATTTAAATTTAAATAGACACTAAAGGCAATAAAATTAAACAACTGTGAATAAATGTTATTTTATTTATAATTTATAGCAAAACAGAGTTTGAAATTACATTTTTAATACGCAAAATAAAAATAAGACTTGAATAACTTATAGAGTATTAAAAACAAACTATAAATTTATGTTTATGCTTAGTTAACAAAATTAATTTACATTCAAAATTTGATACCAATTAAATTTGCAATAAATATAAAGCAAAGTGAATTAATACTAATTTTAATTAAAATGTATTGCGAGTTACATTAACCAGGATTCTACATAAATTTGTAAGATGCAAAAACAATTAAACATTTAAAGGATTTTTTAAATATATTAACTTTATTTTTTGTTGCATTCAAAATCTGTTGAAATGAATAATAATTTTAAATATAGTATAAAGGATTCTCCAATTCCTTAATTTTGGTTGATATGAATATGTGTTCGTCTATTGATTAAGAATCACTTCAAAAAAGAATTTAGCATAATCAAGCGAGCTAACAAAGAGATTAACGGTTGTTAAATTCCACATATTCGATTATCGAAATAGCTTTTTCAATATCAATTAAGGCATTGCAGTTTTACCACCTCATTAATGTTAATTAATTAATTAGCAAATCATACTTTCACATAAATTAGCACAACATTATAGAACGGGTTCAACATCGAATACAAATATTCAAACAAAAACCCAAACTCAAACCCCAACTTAAAGAATTGAGAACCTTTGACAATTGTTTGAAGTCCCATATGATTCAGATGCTATTTTTAAATACATTCAATAATTCAATAAAAAGAGAAACAAAATAAATAATAATCACGCCAAACTGGAAAAATCTCTTTGCATTTAAATAAATAATAAAACCTCTTTATTATTATTATTTTTAGTTGGTGTTGTCAAAACAAGTTTAATGCTCTGTCATAAGTCTGAACAAAATCTAGAGAAAAGGGGCGCTTCTAGCTGACTTAATGTCACCTTTAATTCGTTTTATTTCACAAAATTTTGCTTTATTTAACTTTATACTGTTTATTTTTATTTTTTGCTGTGTTGACGTATATTTAAATAGCAAAGCCACAAAACACTTTCGGGTTTAGCTGACGTCATCAGAACTTTTTTAAATTTTACTGTTATGTGATTGGTGGCGTTTTAAACTTTGTTTATCATAATATTTGTTGGATTATTATGGATCGTTGAAAGTATTTAAAGGGTATATCGAAAAGGGCTGATTTCCGTTGAATAGAATGTCATTGTATTTTCCATATATAAACAAACAAATAATTATTTGTTTCAATTCAATTTAAAGCTCGACTTAATGATAAAAACTTTAAAAGTGGATTAGATTACATATTTAATAAACAAAAAATGAATTTAAATTGAATAACAAAGTTCACATTATAAATTAATGGCCAGATTAATTTTCATTTATTACAAAATACATTTTTTTTTTGTGAAACAGCGCAAAGTGCCGCAGTTTTGCTTTATGTACGCATTTACAGGGTATTTTATAGCCCCACTGCGTTTACAGCTTACATTTTATTTGCCAATGCATATGGTGAATTTTTGATGAGCGTGAAATTTCCAAGGGTTTTTGGTTTTTGGCTTATAGGCGCACGCCTCATTTGTCACGGTTTCTAAATTCAGGTATCGTGTGCGGTTCCTTCCATAAGCTTTAGCTCCAGTTATGAACCGTCCATAAAGAACAGACAAGGCGCTACGCAATAGCAGAAATTTGGAAGTTAGGGAAAAACCCGTTTTAGCCTAACCGTTAAGAACTGTTTTGGCATGCATAATTGGGATTCATGAAGGCCTAATTAGAGTTTGATGTTGATATTCGTGACGATACACGGGTCGTATGCGTAATACGCTATCAACAACAAACAATCGCTGATAAAACCTGGGGTGTATGCAAATTTGTTGGCGAATTGCAAAATGCTTATCTAATCGCACAGCATCAAGTATATCAGAGATTAGATAAATGTTTGCATGGAATTTTCGGCATATTTTACAGCTGCATTTCTAATTCGAAGCCATGGCTGTAGGTAAATCGCAATATTCTTATCTAAAATACAGCATCAAATATAACTCTAAGTATATCGGAGATTAGATAAATGTTTTATTGGAATTTTTGGCATATTTTACAGCTGCATTGCTAATTCCAAGCCATGGCTGTACGGTGCGCCCTACTGGCGTTAGCTTGTATGCTAATTTGTAGCCAAATCGCAATATTCTTATTTAAAATACAGCATCAAATATAACTTTAAATATATCAGAGATTAGATAAATGTTTTAATTGGAATTTTTGGGGTATTTTGCAGCTGCATTTCTAATTCGAAGCCATGGCTGTACGGTGCGCCCTACTGGCGCTAGCGCTGCTCCTGCTGGGCCTGGCCAGCGCCTACGACCACACACTCAAGCTGGACTTCCCGGGTCCCTACTGCGCCCGCCAGAACACATGCTGCAAGGATCGCCGTGACGGCTGCTCCTTGCCCATCTCCAGTGAGTACAGACGACATTTCTAGGGAGCGTTGAACACTTTTAAGTTGGGTTTTTGCTTTAGCCACGCTGTGCTACTGTGATGAGTTCTGTGATCGCGATGATTCCGGCGACTGCTGTCCGGACTATCGCTCCTTCTGCTTCAACGAACCGGATCCGGTGCTGAGCTGCCTGCACAACGGCATCTACTTCCACAAGTACAACAGCACGTGGGACAACTGCAACGAGTGCCGTTGCCTCGACGGCGGACGCGTCCAATGCGACACGGATCTGTGCCTCACGGACGACGAGCTGGTGCACAGCGTGAACTCCATTCACCAGCTGGGCTGGTCGGCACGCAAGTACGACGAGTGGTGGAGCCACAAGTACAGCGAGGGCCTGCGCCTACGGTTGGGCACCAAGGAGCCCACCTATCGGGTGAAGGCCATGACACGTCTGACCAATCCGTCCGATGGTCTGCCCGCGCGCTTCAATGCCGTGGATAAGTGGTCCAGCTACATCTCGGAGGTGCCCGACCAGGGCTGGTGCGGCGCCTCCTGGGTGCTGTCCACCACATCGGTGGCATCCGATCGCTTCGCCATCCAGAGTCAGGGCAAGGAGGTGGTGCATCTCTCGCCCCAGAACATACTCTCCTGCACACGTCGCCAGCAGGGCTGCGAGGGTGGCCATCTGGATGCCGCCTGGCGCTATATGCACAAGAAGGGCGTGGTCGACGAGGAATGCTATCCCTACACCCAGAGCAAGGGCACCTGCAAGATACAGCGTCACAACAGTCGCTCCCTCAAGGCCAATGGCTGCAGGCCCGCCTACGGCGTGAATCGGGACAACCTGTATACGGTGGGACCGGCGTACAGTCTGCGCGGTGAGGGCGACATCATGGCCGAGATCTATCACTCGGGACCCGTGCAGGCCACCATGCGCATCTACAGGGACTTCTTCTCCTACTCCGGCGGAGTCTATCACAAGACGGCGGCCAATCGCGATGCACCCACTGGCTTCCACTCGGTGAAGCTGGTCGGCTGGGGTGAGGAGCACAACGGCGTCAAGTTCTGGGTAAGCAAATCGGGTGTTTAACTAGAGCATGTTCCTTAAAAAGTACAAAACCGTCTGTCGGTCTGTCCGTATGAACACTTTAAGATTTAGAATCACCATTTTTGGTATGGTGGTCCTCCTATAAGCCACGGAAAGCACTTAGCCTTTAGAGTTAGTTTTAGACACCTAAATAGGTTCTTCCATACTAACCCCGCTAACCTTAAAAAAACCACATCGGCCACAATTTTAAATTATTATGATCGGATAAGAAACAGCGAAGATATGCCACAAACAATTTTCTCCAAAGGGCAGATGAGGGAAGGGGTTTGTTACTGCAGGGGTGTAGTGATTATGGAAACACAAAGTACATGGTCGGTTACATACGACTGTAGCCTTCCGCCTGGCAAATCTGTTCCGTCCTCACTGGTTATCATGTTTATATATTATTATTATTATGATATCCTCTACAGATTGCGGCCAACTCCTGGGGTCCCTGGTGGGGCGAACGAGGCTACTTCCGCATACAGCGCGGCAACAACGAGTGCGGCATCGAGGAGTATGTGCTGGCATCCTGGCCATATGTGTACAACTATTACAACACTAAGGAGGCCTAGAGATTCTTCGGCATAGGTACTCCCGTAATCTCGAGCTTTTGCAGTGTGACGAACAATTTATCTCATGTTTCAAAATTTTCCATTTGCTACGGCACTGAAAAGTGAATTAGGCGCTTCTAATTGTAAATTATGCTTAGAACTTAGCTACTAAAATGATTAGCTTTAAGTCGCGCTAAGACGACACAACAAACACCGTTAACTGCCCAGCTACAGATCCAAAATCCAGCTCCAACCCCAACTCCAAGCTCCAAGCTCCAATTCCACCTAACGAATTAATCCCAAGTTTTATATTCTAACCAAACTCGTAACGCGAAACTGCCGCCTTAACTACACCGTCCTCCAAAATGATATCCCGTATCTTTCTTACCACAACTGCCACCAGAAAATAGCTAGCCAGCGAAGGATCCTGCGGGAATACAGGAATCTTGTCGGGTTTTGTTTGATGATCGAGTAGGATTTATGTATTCCGATGTGTATGTTGAGATTGTTATGTTCAGATTGACGTGTAACTTTAATAACTACTCATGTATTGTAAATGAAAGTTAAGCTAATTGATCGATATCGAACGTGTTCGGCTTAAAATGTATGTAAAAGTACAATATTTTTTAAAATAAAGCAATTGTATTAAATGTTGATGTGGTGGTGTCCTAATTTTTTGGTGAAACTTCGTAAGTACAAAAATTTTAAGTTTTCGGTTCTCTAATTAAAAACACCTAAGAGAATGTAATAAAAAAAATATAAATAAAAGTATACGTGAATAATTAAAATGTGAATGTGTACGGTGTAGTACTCCAAAAGAAAGTAGACTTTTTGTAAAAACAATTTGATCTTAACTTTATTTTCATTCACACATGATCAAATGGGTCAAATTGCATACAATAATTGCAATAATAATAATAATCATAATAATAATAATAATTGGTTAATGTTTAATTTATATTGGTATGCATTATAATTTCACTTCCACTTTCGATTTGTTTAACAATATTTCACATTGGTTTTATTTCTGCGCTTTTACGGGGATGAATGAATATAATCAAATATATATATAATAAAATAAAATAAAATAAAATACAATACAATTCTCTTTAGGGGGATGATAATTACTTGTAATTATTAACTAAATACGCGTGAGAATTCATCGAGAATGTTGATATCTTGCACTTAGAATTATAGTATAATCGAATCGCATTTGGAGAAATCAAAGGAATAAGCACTTTCGGGTAAGTCTACAATTTATCATGGAATCTTTTCTTTGAGAAAACAATTTACACAGTTTCTACTTTCTGTTTGATCATACCGCATGAACTCAGCGCGTTCTATTTCCCCAGCCTTTTGAAGAATGGTTTAACTGTAGACTGATAAGTAGCATTACAAAACCAGGCCCATCTTCACTAATTGAGAGTGATGCCGGCAAAGGAGACCTCCAGCGTGGTATCGTTCGACTCCATGCGACTGCGTAAATGCGCCAGGGTGTTCTTATAATGGCTCTCGATCTGCTTGGTTTCCTCGCTGGGCTCCAGGTTGGGCAGCTCCTCGTTCACCTTCGCAATCAGCTGCAATAATTAAATCAAATTGGTTTCAATAAAAATCGATAAAACTCCCAGAAGGTGAATTATGCTAACCACTAGAAACCAGTGAAGGCACCTAGATATCAGCGGACTATATAGGTTATAGATAATATTTCTGGTATCTAGGTTCTACTATGCTATACGCCAACGAACTTTTGTTTTATTATTTTGATAGATTCCCTCTATCTAACTTTAATAGCTACAAACTTTGGCATGTAGTCTATGCATTACGATCGGATAAGAAACAGCAAATATATGCTACTGTCGGTTACGCCCGACTGATCTGTACAGTCTCTACTGGTTCTGCATGGTTAAACGCTGCTGTATCTCACCTGGTTCAGCATGGCCACGGTGATCAGCGAGTTGCCGCGCTCGAAGTAGAAGAGATAATGATTCAACAGCTCCACGTAGAGCTGCACCTGGACGCCAGTGTCCAGGCACTGGGAGGCGATGCGTGCGCCCTTCTTGAGGCAGTCCAGTGTGCGTTTCTCATCGCGCATTTCCTCGCCATTTTGCCTGCGAAAACAAGAGCCGGTTTGGGGTCAGAATAGTTGCTGTTTGAGCACAATAGAGCAGAACTCACTTGCCACTCCAGAAGAGCGCCGCACAGGCCACAACACCACGACACTGATCCGGTTTCTTGAGCAGCTTGGACGCCGCCAAGGCGCAGTTGGTGCGCAGCGGCTCAGCGTTCTCTTCGCCGAAGCAGGACATCTGCTCGAATGTGGACATGATGAGCGTGATGGCCGCCAGCTGGGCCTTCGAGTCGGATATCTCGTCCTCGTAGAGGGAGAAGGCCTGCGTCATGAACTCATAGGCGACAGTCTCGTGATTCGTATACCGGATCTCGCCAATCACCAGCGCACCCTGCAGATACAGACGCAGCGAGAGTTCGGGCAGATCCGCTTTGGCCAGCGCACTGATCGTGCTGTGGCAGTACTGCACAATCTTCTGGCACTTCTTGTCCCAGTTCTCGTCCTCCTCGGCGATCGCTTTGTACTTGAATGCCAGCTGATAGGCGGCAAAGACGAGCGGCGGCAGCACGTGCTTCAAACGCTGCCCGCCCCCGTTGCCCAGATGCTTGCGCGCCGCCTGCAGCATTTTGTACTGCATGTCGGGCTCCTCCGACTTGAGCAGGTGTATGAAGCTACAGAGGCAGAGGATTATTATATGTATACATATATTTATTTAATGCCGACAGAGAAAATTAGGGTCGAAACAATCGAATTTAATTTCCATTTGCTTACCGTGCCACAACGCCCTGCTCCTCGGCAAACTCCTCAGCGTCCGCATTGTTGTTTGCCGCTGCTGCCGTCGCCGTCTCGTCGTCCTTGATCAGGGGCGTGATGATCGTCAATATGCTATCCGCCTGATCCGCTGTGGGCACCAGCGTCTCGTTCTCCAGTATGTTCATCACCAGATACAAGGCCAGTGATTTGCGTGAGGTGTAATCGAACTTCTCCAGCAGCGGACAAAAGTTCTGCAGCTGTATAATCGTAAGCGCATTGTTGTAGAAGTCTATGCAGATGCGCAGCAGTCGGGACAGTTCCTGGTTCACAGACAGCAGATGCGAAATGCTACAGATTACAGAACATGTTGATTACAACAGATAGATAGAGAGGGATGGGGGGATCCGCTCACTTGTGCATGTTCATGCGATCGAGAATCTGCGCCGTTGTGCCCAGCACTTTGTCCACGTAGTCGACGCGATCCGCGTACACCTTCTGCGCCAGACTCAGCAGCGCCACCTGCAGCGATATTGTGTCCTCCAGGGGCATGTCGGTGCGCGTCTGCACAATGTTCGCCACCTGCACGCTGAACACCTCGAACAGCTCCACCTCGGCGGGTATGATCGCATCGATGGCATTGCCGCTGCTCTGAAATGCACATGAAACCAGTAAGTACGCCGTAGATCAGTCGGTCAAAAGGCAACAGTCGGACGTAATCGATAGTAGCAGACCCTGTTTTCGATAATACACACACACTCGAGCCAATTGTCTGTTGCATATCTTCGTTTTCTAATGGAATTCACAGCATAAATGGATATTGTTGTAGGCTACGGGGCAGATCAGTCGGACGAAAGTCAACAGTCGGACGTAATCGACAGTAGCAGACCCTGTACTTTAGTTGTCGATATGTCTGTTGCATATCTTCGCTTTTTCATAGTCGATCGTAATGGAATTCACAGCTTGGATGGAAATTGTACCACAAGTTTGTAGCTTCAAAATTAGCAGGATATGGAGGGAAGGTATCAAAATTCTAAACAAATCACAATTCTAAGCAAACACATACCAAAAATGATGTTTTTAACTAATTATAAGAGCTAGGTGGATGCTGTGGTTTTTATTGGTTAGCGGGAAATCGACAAACTTGATCAGCGTACAGCTTAGGAGAACCTACATACATATTGAAAATGCTGTCCCTAGCTCTTATAGTTAGACAAACAGACGGACATGGCTATATCAACTTAGCTCGTCGCCTTCCTCTGCCTGGTTTATACATTTTTCATTTGCACCAACTTAATAGACCTTTTTGTAATTTTTTACATGGTTCTTATGTAACATCCGAATAGAGTTCGGAGCTTGGAGATCTTACCTTGCCGCTGCGCTGATTGTAGGCCGCCAGGCGTTCGATCAGCGATATTATGATGTTTTTCACATTGACGCCTGTCTCCAGCTGGGCGCAGGACTTTAGGAACGGGTCGAGCGTTTGCAAGTGAAACTCGTCGGGGAACACCTGGATGATGCACTCCATCAGATACTCCTGGGCTATGGCGTCCCTGCAGCTCACCACCTGCTCCAGAATGCCGGGCAGTATGAGCCGCTTGTAGGTCTCCAGTGTGGCGGACTCCAGCTGCGACAGACGCACCAGATTGGTGCCCACCAGGATCTTCAGCTCCTCGCGCTCCTTTTCTCTTCGTGTCTTCTCGCTGGAGTGGCCCTGGTGCTGCATGCGCACCCACAGCTTGTTCATTTCCGCGAAATTTGTGAGCACAAAGTCGATGGCGTCGTACACGTTGCCCTCGTCCTCGTTCTCCGCCACCATCACGTCCGGCAGTATGTTGCGGGTGCACTGCAACAGATAGTTGCGCAGGAACAGGCCGCGCAGCGGATGCTGCACCCCCCGACACATCTCCACCAGATCCTTCAGGATGCTGCGCTTCAGCGTCGAGTCGTTCTTTATGTACACAATGCCCACCGTGATGAGCAGATAGAGGCGCGGCACAATCGTGTGTGAGTACTGCACCAGCTCGTACAGATCCGTCTCCTTGTGGCTCTTCTCGCTGAGGAACAGCTCCAGCTGGCACAGCTCGTTCGTCACGGCCATGTCTGTGTGAGGATTGAGAGGAGGAATTAGATAGCGTTGTGGGCAGTGGAACTGCGATACCTACACAGCTCGTAGTAGCTCTTGGGAGAGAGCATCGAGGTGCGCAGCTCACTCAGCATGGCGCTGGCACACTTGAGGGCGTCCAGCATGCGCTCCTTGTCCAGGAAGTGGTTCATCTGGAAGGCCTGCTTGCGCGCCGCCCCCACGGCCTCCGCCAGCAGCTTCTCCTGGTCGTCCAAACCATTTGGCATCGTCTGCAAGCAAACCCAATACACAATATCAGATGAAGAGTACAGAGAACAGAGAGCAGAGAACAGAGAACACAGAACACAGAACAGAGAACACAGAATGGCAGGAGATAAGCGTCGCCAGCTCTTTGCGATTTGTTGCTTTTTTGAGTGCGTTAATTCGGAAGTGCTGCAAACGGACAAACAAATGGCAAATGAGATAACGCCAGCGATGCGCCGACAAACAGCAAATGGTAGTAGGTACTAACTACTAACTACTAATTACTAACTACTAACTGTGGGAGAGTTGGATAACAATGAGACAACTGCGCCAAACAGAATATAGTATTACCTACTAAGTAGTATGCGCTAGTATAAATAGTAGTAGAAAGAGCATAAAACCAACAGTAGTAGTAGCTACTAACTACTAGGCTGAATGATTGTAGATAGTGAAAGACGGATGGGAAAAGGTTGATAGCAAATAGTAGTAGCTACTAAGTAGAAGAGTTGATACTGGATAACACCAACAGCGATGCGCCCCCAAAAGAAAATAATAGTATTTAGTCTATATGGTAGTAGATAGTAAAAATTGGATGCAGTTGGAGTTTAATATCACCAACAGCGATGCGCAGCCAACAGCAAATAGTAGTAGCTACTAACTACTAAGTAGCATCACTAGTCTATATAGCAGTAGATACCAGAAGATGGACGGTGACGGTTACAGTGTGGTGGGGGGAGGGGAGGGCTGGTTAGTGCGGGGCGTGGCGTATTTACCCTGCTTTGGCCACCTGCGGGCGCCTGGGCGCTGTACGTGGAGGAGCTCCAGGGATACATGCGGTGTGGTTGTGGTGGGGTTTTGTTGGTCGAGAAGATTTGAGTGTGTTGGTGTTGGTGTTGTTGGTTATGTGGTCGGTCTTCTGTTTTTTGTTGCTTGTTTCTTGTTGCAACGCCTGCAATGGGTTTGCCGCTAGCAAAGTGGGCGGTGCTAGCGCTTAGTGTGGAGTTGCGCTCTCTGTTCGTCGGTTGTGGGCGTTTCTGATCGGGAGTTCGGATCGGCGTGCACTTACCATAACAGCAGCGTTAAGTGGGCGGAGCGAGGATGCGAAATTTCTTAAATTAAGGCAATTTTTTCAATAGTTTTGTACTCGGTGTGACCGCACTTGGCTAGCAGGCAAATGCTCAGTATGCTGGCATGTACAAAAATACCAAACGCTTAGTCATAGCGAGCATTCACTGATTGTCGGCATTTGGTCACACTGCTCAGGTTCAAATTAAATATGAAAACTTGAAAATGTCAAAACTTGGCGAATTACAAAATTCTACTTAATTATTTGATATTATTTGTTTATCTTTATTCTATCCTTAATTTAAATATTGTGTATTGAGTTGGTTTTCGCAATTTGTTTTAATTTATTTTAATATTGAACAATTTAAAAGCCCCCTTTCTTTTTGCGCAGCTCTTTGCAGATTTGGTCGACGCTGTTTGCCTCAGATTCGAACTTGAACTGATTGACCTTCTGAGCCGCCTCCCGCTCTATTTTAGCCACGCCTTCGCGCACCACCTTCTCGATATCGTCGAGCAGCGCGGATTCGCCAAAGCGAAAACGCTGCAGGGTCAGCCAGCGAGGACCCAGGGTCTCGTTGACCAGGGTCATCCAGCCAATGGCATCCTTAACCGTGTTGATGCCACCGGCGGTCTTGAGCCCCACAATTTGGCAGGTGCGACGCTTGAACTCCTGTATGGCAAAGATCATGACCAGGCCAACGGAGAGTCTGGCATTAACCAATTCCTTGCCCGTCGAGGTCTGCAGAAAGTCAGCGCCAGCCAGCATGCAGACCATCGATGCCTTATACACCTGCAAAATATGAAATTAAATTAAATTTCGATTGCGATTTCGAGTGCTCGGGCTATTCACATTCTCCATGGTGCCCAGTTCGCCTATGGCGAGTATGGTCTTCAGCAGCGCATGATTCCCGCAGGCGCTGCGCATGCGGACGACCTCATTGTAGAGCTCCTCCCATTCCCCGATCAGCGCCAGCTGTCGGTTGATCACAATATCGATCTCCGTGGCCCCGGCCAAGATGCCATGGCTGATCTCCTGCAGTCGCGTCTGCAGTCCGTACTGCCCGGTGGGAAAACCGGTGGCCACCGCCGCAATGCCCACCTGCTCCAGCTGGCCGAACTGCTGCACCTGCGTGAAGGCGTCCTTCACCCGCGCCGGATAGATGCAGACGGCGGCACAATGGATGTCCTTGAGCAGCGTGCGCTCGAAATACTTATCGAAGAACTGCGGCTCGAAAGGATAACAGGCGCGCACGCAGAGACGCCGCACATTGGCCTGGGTGTCATCGCCGGAGAGCGTGGTCAGATCGGTTAGCATGAGGGCTCTCAGGGCCCAGGCTATTTCATTTATGCCCGAGACAAAGCAGCGCTGCGATATGGCCAGAGCAACCTCCTCAACTTGCCGCAGCGATATGTTAACCGTCAGCAAGGACGGATCTGTGGGCGGACCGTGAATCAGATATAGCTTATGTTTAGCTATAGAAATTGCTTACCAAAGGGCAGAGTCTTGTTTACCACTAACTTTTTGATATCCATCTAAGAAGAATTTTAGCTAAATTATGTATGCAGCTTGGGGATATATTGAATCTCTATTCTTTCAAGCCTTTTACGAATAATTTTTAATAAGAATCAGTTTGTTTCACTTTGTTTAAAACTATCTATATAAAATTTGAAATTAATCGCTCTGTATACAAGGTAAACATAGATGAAAACATTATATATGCAGCTTTGTTTACTTCTAAAATATTTTCATACTATATCTGAGAAGTATTTGGAGTAAAGATAAGAAAGCTGGGACAAGGATATATTAAATCTCCAGTTTTCTAACAGAATGCTAAACAGATTTTTATTATAGATTGCCAAAGAGATTTAATAAAATGCAGTTTTGTTTACTACCAAAGCTTTAAAATCCATTTGATAGGTGTTTTAGCTAAAGATAAGAAAGGGTAAAAACTGCGATATATAGAATCTCTAGTTTTCTAAGCGTTTAACAAATAATTTAAATGAAATGCGATTACTAAGCAGTTTCTATTTTAGTTGCTAGAAATGGCATGGGAAATCTGAAATTAATCTGTGTTTACAATGCAAACAGAGATTGCAATAAAATGCATACTGATTTAGACCTACTGAAAAGCCTTCATAGCAACTATAAATATTTGTCTAATAATTCCATTACACTCGACAGCTGATTGATTGCCTGGCGCACCGATAGCAACCCAATCTAATTGATTCCATCACATCAGTTTGAATAATAATAACAGCGTTTGTTCACTTTCGACGTACTGCATTCGGATTTAATTTAATTGAATTGTGCTAATTGCATTATTGCTTTTAGTTTAGGTACTGTTTTAGTTGCCGCCTCATCGATGTTTGGCCCATTGCTCCCAGTAGTCGCGTGTCTGCATCTCGTAGAGCCTGGATATTGTCCGATCAAGGGCAAACATCTCCTCCTCCCCAGTGAACACACTCGATGCCGCTGCGTGCTGCAAGCAAATAAATCAAATGTGAGCAAAGCAATTGCAAGAAGCTTGTCTTTACTCACGCTTCCTTGCTGGATTTTGAGGTCATCCATCAGCGTTCGATCCGCATCTGAGATAGAGGTTGAACCGCCGACAGAGAATAGATCTTCCAGCGACGTTTCGGCCGATATAACCACACGCACTCGGTTATCGTACAGGGTATCTATCAGCGTTATAAACCGTCGCATTTGAGATTTTACATTCAGCGTTAGCTGCGGAACATCGTTGATCAGCACCGTGTGAAAGATCTGCGACACCTGCACATAATCGCTGCCTGCAAGCGGCTGAAACAAACACATAGATCAAGGTAAGTTAAACTAGAATTAGCGGAGCAGATCAGTCGGAAGCGCCCGACTGTAGAATAAGCTTTTCCCTATATTTTAAATATATTTGTTTGTTGTTACTTTTATGTCAGACGAACGAGGCAACGCGTGCACTACTGATATCATCAAGAAGACTCAAATAAAATTATTCTAGGCGATCTTTGCTAAAACAATATATCAAATGCAGTACAATTCGTACCTCCCCTTATTTGATTTTAACTGTAATTCCAATGTGTACACATATATATGAATTGTGCAGTGGCTTGCGCTTACTTATAGAGCCAGCAAGAGCGAGCAAATGGGAGAGCGACCAAGCACAGCCTAGGAGCGTATGCATAGAGAGAGCGCGAACTTTCTCAACTTCTTTTTGGCGGGAACTAATCAAGAGACAGTTGCGCGCAGCCTGCTGGCACTATAAATACAGCTGCTGCAGTGTTACTTTTTACAGTGCAGTGGTTGCAGTCGAGTGGTGCAGTGGTGGGTGCTTAAGTGGAAAGTGGGCTAATTATAGCAAATATTTATTATAATTTCGTCGTCGCCCTTTGTCGGCACCAGAGCAGAACCAGAACCAGAGTTCACAATGTGCAGAGCAATGTGAGAGTTCGGCCAACGAGATTTCGGCCAGAGTTGGCCCAACGAGGTTGAACCAGCAACAGTTAAACAGCGAGAGTTTGCACGCGATTTCGGACAACGAGAGAGTTAAGCCAGTTGAGTCAGCGAGAGTTCGGCCAGCAACAGTTACGCAACGATTTTGGCCAGTGAGAGTTCGGACGAGAGTAGAGCCAGTGAGAGTTGAGTCAGTGAGAGTTCGGCCAGCAAGGATTTGTGTTACACTTACTCGATCGCAGAGCTCGCTGAAGCTGCTGTCCAGGATGCGTCCGCAGGTACGCTGGAACACCAGATCGCGACCGAAGTGAGTGATGGTGCGTGGCCTGATGATGTCGTTCTCGTCGGCGCACAGAATCTTGAACATGCGCTCCATGTTGCCCCTGGCGTCGGTCTGGCCCTTGACGAAATAGTTGGTATCGCCCGACTGGGCGATGCGGCGATAGTCAATGGAGTCGAGTCTGGCCAGGTTGCAGCGGTTCTGCAGCAGAGCGATGAAGGGCAGAAAGTTGACGCGCTGCAGTCCGTTCTTGTAGAGGTCCTCCGGATGCCGATTGCTGGTGGCCACCACGACCACGCCCTGCGTGAACAGATGGGTGAAGAGGCGCTTCAGTATCATGGCATCGGCAATGTCCGTCACCTGGAACTCATCGAAGCAGATCAGCCAGGAGCTCTGCGCTATCAGATCAGCCACAGGCTTGGTGGGATCGAAGGGTGCGGGCTTCTCCGAGTTGAAGGCACGATCCGCCGGACCCTGACGCTGCTTGGCCTCGTGTATCTGGCTGTGCACCTCCGTCATGAAGGCGTTGAAGTGTACTCTCTGCTTGCGATAAATCTGCATTAAAATATTCATTAGTTTGCTGAATACTCAACTGAATGGTTTATACCCACATCACTGCAGCAGTCGTAAAACAGATCCATGAGCGTGGTCTTGCCCACGCCCACGCTGCCGTAGATATAGAGGCCCTTGGGGGCGTGGCTGCCCGCATTGACATCGTCGGCGTCCTCGTCCGCCCCCGCCTGCCCCCCGCCAAAGAGGCCGCTAAAGAAGCCGCCTTTACTTGAAGCACTTTTGCTATAGGGCTGATATTTGTGGATTCTGTTGTAGAGCTTCTCCAGCTCCTGCATCGTCTCCTTCTGCTTCACATCCACCATGAGCTGACCGGAATCCACGCGCTTTTGATACTCGGCCATGGGGCTGATATAACGGCATTGCTCCACTCTCCCAGCCAGTTGAAGGCGCAGCAATAACTTAACTTGGCCTTTTAGCGTGCAGCGCAGCACGGCGCCCATCTGATGGGGCAGCATTTGGTAGCCTAAATATGGATATATCACACGGAATTTTGTACGCTTGGGGAATACTTGTTGTCAGCTAAACATATTACATAAAGCACGGACGCATTTCCGCGTTGACGACGCGATGACCGCGAATTTAGCACGCTGGCCGTGAATTCATACTGGCCAAAATAAAACTTTCCACTCACGACGAGCGCTTGAACAGCTGTTGTGCTTAGTGTTATCGATAGGCAGTGAACCAGTTCCAGTTCCAGTTTGAATTTAAACATCCGCGCATCGTTCAATAAGTGAAATTTTACACAATTAATATAGAGTTATTAAAATTATAAATATAATATTTTTGTCTTGCTAGCATTCTACCTCCTGACAACTATAATTGACGCTGGTCAAAATAAAACTTTCCACTCACGACGAGCGTTCGAACAGCTGTTGTAGTTTGCCATTCGCACCCTGCGCATGTGTTATCGATGAACAGTGAACTAGATCCTAGTTTGAATTCAAAAAGCCGCGCAACTTCCATTTATTATACGGTTGTACACATATTATGTTGTAATATTAAATTTAATTGTAATATTAAATTAAAGCATTTCACCTCATGACAAAAATGCCAGAATAATGTTACAGAAAAACTAAAACAATATATTTGAATAAAATAAAATAAAGCGAAATATGCAAACAATAAGTAATTAAAATTTAATCAATATGGTGTAGTTTAAATAAATATATATTTTATACCTATAGCATAATGAAACTAGCTAAATTGCCAACGGTGTTTCCGTGTTGAATTCAAAATGCTGTGCGATTTTTAATAAGTGAAATTTTACACATTTATTATACATTTATTACACATATAGTTTTGTAATAGTAAATGGAATATATTCGTCTTGCTAGCTTAAACATTCTACCTTCATGACAACTATTAATGGCTGACTTTTGCGATTCTACATAGCTTTATACATTCAAAATTTTGGACCAGTTTCTTATCTGGATATTCTGGCCATAGTCTTTCCACGGCTCGAATTCATGTTGGTTAACATTATTGGATTGATACATTGTATTTGAATTTATTTTGGACAAAAAAATACATCTAAATATTTAACTATTAAATTCATAGACATTTTATATAAACTTCCTTCAATTTTACATTTATATTGTTCCGTTTTTGCTACACTTAAGAAAGAACTGGGCATTGCCAAATTGTAAGGATTTTCTTTTATGTAACATTCTTTTAAATTCCATTGTGCTGCAAGAGTTTTGATATACAATATATATTTTAATATATATGTTTAAGTTGACATTTATTAATATAGCGCAAAGTCAAAACATTAAAATGTATGTACCTACAAGACATTAATTAATAACATTCATAATTTCAAAAAATGTTGTGCAGAGCCAGTCCAAAACTGATGCAGACGGTCTGTGGTATCAACATGAATGTTTATATATTTTTTGGATTCCAATATGTCTATAAATTGCATGTAAAAACTAATATTAAACTCCCGAGCGTCCCAATTTGGAGAAAACATATTTTCTGTGGTAGCTCTAGTAAAATTTCCAAATGGTCCCGACTAATGTAAGAAACCTATAAAAAGTGCCAATTGTTATGCACATGGTTTCTGCAACAAAAACAATTTGTTTGCCTTTTTCACAAATTATCAATTTACTTAACAACTACGTAATGCAAAATTTAATTTGAATAACACAAAAATTTGCCTTCATTTTGGTTTTTTGTTTTACGCGTAATTAATTTGAACAATACGAATATTAATGAATAAAATGCTTTATGCATATATGGGGAATTATATATAATTAATAATAAAAATTACATTTGGCGTACAATTGCCAAACAATCTAAAAATCAGTACAATTCATTTTAGGTTATACTTTTAATATATATTCATAATTTAAACCTTTTCATTGATTACAAAAAATTATTGCTTTTGATTTGATTTGCTTAATGCGTTTTCAATTTTCATAATATATATATATTTATTTAATAATAATATTAATTAACTTGTCAAGCCCTGTAAATAAATGTCATTAGGCAGTAAAGAAATTGAGGGGAAAAGCTGCTGTAAAATAATAATATAATTTGGTTAGATATATTTAAGGCCAAATCAAAACTTATGATTACAAATTCTTGGAATGTTTGGTTTGGCCTTCGATTGAAATTGATTATTTCCATTTAGGAATATTCCAAGAATCTGAAGATATTGTAAACAATAACCAAATCAAAGAGAGAAAAAGACAGTTGAAAGTAAATAATAATATTTCATATATATTTGATAAATAAAATTGCTGTATGTACAAAAGTTCGGTACATTAAATTATATATTAAATAACTAGCTTGAAATTATATGTAAAATGTTTATAATAGTATAAATAATATACATATTTACAATGATAATACAACTATAAGTGATAAGTCTATTTTAGCTTGTACGTTTTAAAACTTAGACAAATTATTTTAGGGAGCTTTTCTTTGTTTCTGTAACATCTAAATAAATAATCCTTTGGATTTTGTATGCACCGAATTTTGGGAAACCAAAAATACTATGGACTAAATGGGGCTAACAACTAAAATTCCCCGCTTCTCCCCAACCCCCGTCCATCGACGGCCATGCTCAGTCGTTGTGTGTGTGCCCCTTACAGCACGTGTAGGTTCTCACAGCTTTTGGACTTGGAGTCCCGCGTCCAGACACGTCCGAGCAGACCCTTGACCTTCAGACTGGTGGAAGTGCGTGAGCCTCGGTACTTTCGGGGGCTGCAGATGAGGATAAGAGAGAGGAGAGCCAAGAAAAATACACATCATGTTGTAATTAACCGCCAGATATGTTGGTCATATGGTCCTCGAACTCACCTGCTGTGGGCACTGCCTGGAGGCGTTCCCGCCGCATCGCCCAGGGTTGCACCGAGAGGACCCAAGGGGGTGTTGGCATTGAGGCAGCCGGCGCTGAGCGGGGAGCAGGCACGACGCTTGGACTTGCGTATGGAACGCTTACGGAATAGATCCCTGTAGACCATGGAGAAGTAGGAAATAGGGGTTTGTTTATTAAATATAAATCTACACTTTTTACTCCAATATTACTAACCTGGATTTTTCAGGATTCTCGAGCTTGAGGCGTATCTGGGAGAGCAGGCCGACCAGCAGCTCGTCCACATTGTGATTTATGCCCACCGATGTCTCAATGAATTTGCAATCATAAGCTGTGGCCATGGCTTTGCCCTCTGCAATAAACAAGTTGTGAATTTTAGTGGCTACAATGAATCCCAGCCACGCGTCGAGTTAATCAAATCAAATCGCCTCGCTTAGTTAAACTCTCTTAGGTGGGTAATAAAACCCAAAACTTGGACAATTTATATCTAAACACGTTGCCCATTAACCTACGACCGGCCCCTCCCAATCCTCCTCGAATTTCCCTTAGATTTCGTCACGTTTCCTGCGCCTGCTGTCATAAAAATCTGAAGCTATGACTACAATAAGTAGCCCAGTGTGTGTGAGTGTATGTGTACTTTTGTAGGCACTGTTCGCTTTTATATCACACACATACACAATTTTATTAACGATGTGCGAAAAAGTTGACGTCATTTTATTAGATTTTGATAGGATGTTCTCATCTGCCCTAAGCGCTGTTAGCTTATTATGTTGCTTTTATTAAACATACATATGGCAATGGAACAAGAGCTTTAACGATTCTTAAACGTGAAATTGGCTAAATTCAAACGTTTTTTACCTAAGAAGTGCCAACTACAGCTTATTTTTTAAGGAACTTATTGAGTTAATTGAAAGTTAATATTGTATATAAATAACAAAATAACTTTGCAGCTGTTGCGCATAAATTCTTTTATGTAGCGGTGAATTTCGAATATTTAAAATATAAATAAATGCTCAATAAGATTAAAGTGACTTTTAAATGTTCGAATAGCAGTTAATCGATAAGTTGAACAAGTTGTCATGTTAGAGTTATCGATAACAGCCACAGCTGAAGTTGAGAAAAAGTTTGGACAGCTCTCACTGCATTCTATAATGGAAATCAGCTTAAATATTTAAGTCGTCTTTTTGCAGAGCTGCGGCATTTTGCTATAAATATTTTATGAAATTAGTTGTATGTGCTGGCTGGCAGGCATTTCCTTTATATTGACAACAATAGAAATAAGCTTATTTGCACATAAGCCACTAGAATGAAATGTAATCAATTTTGCGCTTAAACAATTTTTCCTGGTATCATGTAGACTTTCGAAGCGAGACGTACTCTTGCTGTCATCTCCCATTTACGGTTACCATAACCGCCTTCCCATTGACCTAAATTTGCTTTCGGCTTTTTTCTGTTGACGCAGACACTTCCGTAAGCGGCCATTAAAGGCAAATGTAATTTGTGAAAAATATTGAATATCTTAGATGAAAGCCATGCCCGGATAGCGGCTGCCAAACTGTTGGACATTTAAATGGTTATAAAAAACGAGGACAAGTCGGAAAGTAGCTAAAGTCGCACATTAGATACCCTAAAAATCATAGTTTGAAATATAAACAGCTTAATGTTAAGATGTTTGCCCTCTTTACAGTTCTATGTTAGATGACTGCTGCTAGAAGTAGCTATGTTAGCAGCCTAATGTTAAGCAGCTAGCTGCTAGATCGAGTGCTGCTAACTGTACATCTGTTAACTGCTTAATGTTAAGCCGCTTGCTGCTAGCCGTAGCTCTGTTTAGCAGCCGCTATTCAGTGCAGCTTTTGACGAAGCATAACTTTTGAACGGATCAAAAAATGACCAAGTTGGCTTTAAGGAAAAATGTTAAAGGCATAATAATCACAAAACTTTCTTTTGTTACAGCGCAGCAGCTGCTCACTATAGTGTAACCCCTGCTAACATTTTCGTTGGCTGTTACTGGCAGACACCATTGTTAACAGCTGCATTAACAGTTGCGCAGTCTGTTACAGTTTATTGGCAGGGTATGTGAAGTGTCTGTGCTAGCAATAATATGAAAGCCAGCGGGGTACAGCCAGCTCAGCAGTTGAGTGACCTTCACTGGCTTTTAACAACAGCTCGTTGTTGCATGCCACGGATTTATGTACTCTACTATAAATTTATATCTTTATAAATGTTGACATGCGTGTGTTGGGCGTACCGAGAATCGACTTCCACCTGATGAATTTTCATCGTCAAATAAATATTAAAGCGACTGCAGCTGTCCCTGGACAGGTTTGCTGTGTCCTTTATAGATACATACAATCAACCAGCTTAACAAGCCCTCTCAAAGCTATTTTTATACAGAGCATCCAATCGGGCGAGCGTATTTGAAGTGTTAATGAAAATTCTAAAATCGTTTGGCTGAACTGAGCCGAGCTGGGCTGAGCTGCATGGGTATTACGAGTACTATATTTACCTTCGGATGTAACGAGTCGGCTTCTGGCCAAATCCGCTTTGTTCGATACGAGTATAACGGCTTTCTGTGCGATGTTCTGATTGGTCCACAGTATTTGTAGCACCTGCTCAGCAACGCTGAAGCTGCTGCGGTCGGCGGCGGAATAGATGACGCAGTAACCATGTGGATCGTAGTTGGTCAAGCATTCATCCGGCTGTGAAAGCAAACGACAACAAAAAACTGACATTGAGTAAGGTTCAAGAGTGCTTCAGTGTGTGTGTGTGTGTGTGTGTTAATGGCATTATGAAATGTCACAGATAAAGTATCTTTGAGGTTGAATGCTTGCTTGTGCATGCCAAGTGGGTGGATTGACCTTACTTCGAATGAGGTTGGGTGTAAAACAACATAAGCAGAGATTCTACTCACCGTCATCTCAGTGTAGCCGTGATCTATGAATATTAACTCTGATTCCTCGCCGCTGAGTAATACTGATACTGACTTTTCGCCGGATTCATCATCTATTTGCAGTCAAAAAAGGTTATATGTGATTAGCAGAGGTCTATAGCATTTGTATAATAGCGTAAATATCGAAATAAGTATAATATAAGAATAGAAATCAAAGGGAATATACGCTAGCTACAACTGATAGGTGCAAGAAACGTGTGTACATTCAGCATAATAATATACATATTTTATTTATTTATATAGTATATTCGCATATTTACAATGGGTTTGGGTTTGTGTGGGGTCTGTTGAGAGAGTTATGGGGAAACAGCTAGGGTGTGCAGCTCGGTAATACAATATATGCCAGGGCTCTAGAGTGATTAAGCAATGGAAATTGTGAAGTAGCGCAAAAATTTAAATGAAATGCCAAATTGCGCCCTAAGGTATGCAGTGAAATGTGAATGGCATTGTTTGACTGTGTGTGTGTGAGCGAGAGTGGGTGTACGTGTGTCAGTGTGTGTGTAATTACTTTAACCAGTCGGATATTGCACATGTTGAGGTTTTCGTATATTATTTTTATTTAATTGCGTCTGAATTGATTGCTTTTCGGGCGCACGGAACTGCATATTGATGATCTATCCGACTGACACCGACTCCACTTAACATTTATTCAATTTACTGTGTGCACATAAATTACGAGCGTAATTGGCATTTTCCAGAATTATATTTATGGCTGTCAGGCTTAACCAAATTGAAATTCTCATATTAAATGTTGGCTTTATTTCAATCATATTTATTTATGATTCCCACTTGAGTTAATCACATTCACACATACTCGCATGTAAGTACATATGGTTATTTGTTTGTCTTCTTCAACAACTTGACTCCAGCTCATAATTAGGGTAATCAGAACTCTAGAGCAACCAAAGCCGCATTCATTAATAATAATCGATAGAGGATAGGGAGAGACTTCACTGTATTGCAGAGGCTAGGGATAGACTTCACTGTTTCGATATTTGTGTGAGTGTGAGAGAGTAAACTACTTAGGACCTAAGCCAGTGTCCTAATTATTGGAGGGCCAGGGCAGGGACAGGGCAGGGGCAGAGATAGCCGTGTAGGTGTTTTTGGGGGCGTGTCCAGTGTGTTTAGATTAGATAAACTTAAGAGCTAGTTTAGGTTAAGGTAAGGTAATCGGAATTCAATTGGAAACGCAACGCAAATGCAGCTCAAAAAACGCTAAATTAGTGAAAAATAAAAGTTGTTGCTTTTGTTGGTAAAAGTTTGAATAAATGTCGTAAGCATTTTTAGTAGTATATGTTAGGTTAATGTAGTATTTGAATAAATAGTATTATTATAATAGTAATCATATTGAATAGGTTTTTAAATTGTTGTTTATTTGATTATTTTATGTTGTTGCTATTACCATCGGCGACTTTTTCAATGTGTATGCGTATATCACAGTTGCCTAGATCTGAGTTGAGTTGAGTTCGTATTGGGGGGTTAAAGGTTTAAATAATTTTATAAATTTGTCATTGTTAGGTTATGTAGTTGTTTGTAGTTGTAGTAGTTGTTATGTGGAATGAATATTAATATGGTTATGGGTCAAGAGACGAGAGAGAACAGAAAAATATCATTCTTTTTTTTCGGTGTTGAAATATTAAATATGATTTTTAGTTATAAGAGTATAAAGTGCAGGCAATATGTAAATTTACAGCGTTAAGAACTTGGAGCCCATATAAATAGTTAATTTAATGCTGTCCAATTGTGTTGCAATATTCAATTGCTCCAAATTCCTGTGTTTTATAAGCATTTGATATTCGCATTGTACATCTGCAGCTATCATTATTTTTTATGATTTTCTACGCAAATATTTCCATTTCGATTTGTAAAAATTTTCCAACAAATTCTATTTGGTTTTTATGTCCGTTTATGCCAATTGTGCGATCAAATCTCATTGCCCATATGTACAAGACGGGTCGTAAAAAGTCAACCAACATAAAAAACATATAGATACAGATACATATATATTATATATATGCCTAGATGTATTTGTAAATATAAATATGTTTTGCGATATGATGGCCGTAAATTTTCGTAGTCAAGGGCGACACACAAATTCAACAGATAAATAAACAAAATATCACAAAAAACACAAAAACAAAAACAAAACCAAAGCCAACAAAATAAAAACAAAGACAAGAAAGTATAAATTGTGAAGGCAAATGCCAAGGCAACACACAAAGGGCACAATAAAACTAGACACACACACATTTAAGGGTCAAGGGTTGAGGACCAGACTGACACACACACACACACAAAAATACTCACACATACTCACACACATACAGACAATGACATGGCACTAATAACCTAAACCCAAACACTAGGACCAAGTTAAAGCGGCATTCACAGCGGAAGTTTGGCTGGGGAATGGACGGACGGAGGATGTGATTGAGTTGGGAACCAAAGCTGTTAAGACTCACCGATGCTCGTGTCATACGCATGCAGATACTCCGAGGTCATGAACTGGGAGACCAGCGAACTTTTGCCCACTGCCGGACCGCCAAGCATCAGAACTCTGCAAGGGATTAGCTCAATTAATACCCTCCCAAACAAAAAACAAACAACAAAAACAAAATGCCAATAACAACTCAACAGTTGCCACTCTGAGCTGAGCCTCACCTGTAGGGTCCGTTGCCTGGATTTGAGGTGCTGCTCTCCCGACTGGAGGCCAGCGATGTGCGTGCGGAGGAGGAAGTGGGTGCTGGCAGCTGTTGCTGCTGTTGCTGCTGCAGTTGCTGTTGTTGCTGCTGTTGCTGTTGTTGCTGCTGCTGTTGCTGTTGCTGCTGGGCAGTCAAGTGCTCCGTGCTGGAGTTGGAGCTGGCGACGCTATTGTTGGAGCGACTACGGCGACTCTTCAGCGAATCGCCACGGTTGACAACGCCCTTGCCCGTAATGGAAAAGTGTCGCAGTCTGTAGTACTCCTCCTCAACGCCAGTGTTGGGCATGGAGGCCACTCTGTAAAGACGATAAACGGTTTGTGTTGATGCAGCAGTTGTCAGAGTCGTTGTTGCAGTCGTCCCTCTTACCGAGATCTTTGCTGTGGCAGACACAGCTGATTGGGACGTCCGGAGGCGCGACTGCCGGGCATTTTGACGGATTGCGAGCGGCTGTGATGTGGTGAGCCGTAGCTATGGTTAAAAAATTTATTGATATTTTCAACAATTTATGAAAAAATTAAAATATATCTAAATAATAACAGTTGTTATTAAAAATAAATATGTTTTATAATTATAAATATTATAAACTATTCTAACCCACGTTGGGCGCCATAAAAAGTTTATACCATAACCAGAAACAAGAAATTGTGTAATAAATTATAATGCACTTTTTTGGATACTTTAAACAGATTTGAATTAATTTAGTGAGAAATTCCTATTCTGTTTAATATTTTACATACTCAATAATTCATGTTAAACACAACAAATTCTTTATTAAACTTTGATAAAAATCCACCGGAAATTTGCTCAAATATTGCATGCCATAGCAATTTGTATATTGATAAGCTGCAGTTGACAGCAACTTAATAAGCTGACCATCAAAATTTCCGGGCCAAATTGGAATCGCACACACGTGCGTACAGAAAATACGGAAATGTGTGCAGAGGTTTTGCAGGTTGCAAAGTAGTTTAGTTGTTGTGTCAAGTTGTGGCACGAGTTGACCAACAAGTTGTACCACAAGTTGTACGACAACAGCCAGGCAAACAATGCAAAATGCAGCAGGATAAATTTCGATTGGCTGAACGAATTATAGGGTTTTCAGTGCCTCAAAGTTATTAAAAGACAGTTTAATTAAAAATTTGCTAGACTGCTGCAGAATGTGATAAATTTGATGCATGTTCATGCATAAGCAGCTTTTTTATTTGTGCTCATTATCGATTTTATTTTGGCAATTTTCAATGCACTTTATTGAGCTTGGCTTCAGTGAGCTGCTTTAATAGCTGTCGCAATAAATAAGATTTACAACTGCCGATAAAGGTTCGACTTTGAAAGCCTTGGAAGTGAGACTCACCGCATTTCAAAGTCGCGAAGCTCCTCAATGGTAAGCGTATTGGTTACATCCAGCAGCTGGCGCATGTTCTCATCCCGTTTGTGCTGCTGCTGCTTATCCGGATAGCCGTGTCCCTGCCCCTGATGATGGTGATGTTGGTGTTGGTGTTGATGTTGTTGTTGATGGTGATGCAGCTGTGCGGCATGTGGCGGATGTGCCAGCTGCTGCGAGTGTCGCTTGCGCGCGTTCAGCTCCTTGCCCTGCTCCACGCTGATGAAGTCGCCTTCATTTTTGATCAGTAACGTCTCCACTGTGCTGTCCATGCTGAGCGAGGGCTTAAAGTAGAGAGCGTGAAAGGATTTTGATTTAAGCGGCTTGTTTCAATTGAATGGACTGCAATCTTTCGCCACTCCCACTCTCGCTGTGCAATTAGAATTCGTACAGCATCTGCTTAGAGCCTGCACTTCAAAGGTACAAAGGGTCTATAAAGTTAGTGCAGATAAAACATGTTTGTAACACATAGAAGGAGGCGGGTTGACCTACCTACCTACCTAAAAGAGCTACATGAACGAGTTTTAGTTTTTGCCATTACTGATTACTGACCAAATTTGTTTCAGAATTTTGATACCTCCTTTCCATTCTCGCCTAGATGCAAAACATCTACAGACTTGTAATTTGGTATGTACGTAGATTGAAGACTGCATTACGATCAATAAAAAACATCGAAGATATGCAACAGACAATTGGTTCGAAAATATTGTCACTGTGTGTGAGGCAATGGTGCAGTGATTATCGAAACACAGTACAGGGTCTCCTATTGTCGGTTACGTCCGACTGCCTCGTCCTTACTGGTCTTAACTAGAACTGCCCAAGGCTATGCTCCACTTAATTGAAGGTGGATGAGGCAAGTTAGTCAGTTCTGCACCATAACTTTGCGCCTTATCTGCAGCACCTTGAAGTGTGCCAACTTGCGGCTGTTGCCTTGCGTGTTGCCCCATTACCATTAAAATAAGGCCAAGCCTTGTTGCCACTGCCATTGGTGTCGAGGTGAAAAACTTTACAAACTTCGAGCGCATCGAGTGCCAATACCTTCTCGAAATCTGATGGCAAATTGCGTACTTACACCGAGATACAATTCGTTAATAACGTAAGCTTTTCAAATGTATCTACAAGTTCTGCTCAACTGCACTTAAACGTGTTTCCATGAAATATTTGCCTGCCCGCCTTTCAGCTAAAACTTGTAAATAGACGCGTATAAACAAGTGAAACGCATAAATTGCAGCAAATTGAAATTTTTCAACAAATTTACGCCAACAGCAGAAACTTTGGCCATAAATTACGAGCCAGGTTACCTGCAAAGACGAAGGACTGACAGCCAGGGGAACACACACACACACACTCTTATGTGTATGTGTATATATCTACGTATTTACGAAGTGAATGCTGAAATTAATTTGTATACTTTATTGCCTGGCATGACAAAAAAAGCGAAACTTTCGCCAGACTAATTAATAACGCATGCAGCTACATGTGTGTGTGCGTGTTACACCTTTGATGAGTTGCGCATAAAAGTTATATCCCCCAAGCAAATGCTTCAACTGGCCGCAAAAGTTGTTCTCTTTTGGCCTAAACGCACCTGGGGAGCAATTTGAAAGCAAGCCAAAGCATTGCCAATCGCCCGTTGCGCCCAAATGGAAATGAAGACATCAAGTTTAATGATGACAACGCGGCGTATGCGTAATTGAGCGTATTGTGCATACGCCATGTGCTGATCAAAATATAACCGAACAAGTCTCTATGAGTTTTCTTAATTTCATTTTTTTTTTTTTAGATTTTTTCCAATAATTTCTTCACATAAAAAATAGCGGCGTGTGTCTGTGGCCAAAGCAAAATGTGTTCGCGCTTGCTGACACGTAGCTGGAAATCTTAAAAAATCGAAAATTTTGTTTTGATATGCCCTGTAATATGTGATTGGCTGTGGGGTGTATTTATATACACTAGGCAAATATTTATAAAAATTGTGTATATAAGTTTAAAACCTTTAAATATTTGTTGTAATTTTGTACAACTGTTTCGGATATATATACATATACACAAATAAAAACGAAGTATCTCTCAGTCGTGTTTACTATAAGCCTCTTTCGTGCAGTCTGTTTCCCGTCATGTTTCAATTGGCTATTAAGCATACGCAAAGCAAAGTGTGAAAAAAATTCGTAGCGTTTTTTAAATAGACAAATTAAGGCAAAAAAAAAAAACGCGCCCAAAATTAAACCCATAAAAAATACCGAATCCGTTATAACGATTGAAATGTGTGAGATGGAATCAACAGCTGTCGGAACTGTGGTTTGTCAATTTATCTGGAAGTGCCAACGGGGCGTATGAACGTTTGGCATTTAAAGTGCAATTATGAAAATGATATTTTAATGGCGTATGCATTTGTTCAGAGTCTATGTTTATGCAATTTTTATGGGGATTTAAGGTAATCGCCATTAGTAATCTCTCCAAATGGCAAACTATGCCGAATATGTGCATAAATTTTACGGCTGAGCTGCCAGCGTCTGCCAGCGCTCATTTCACACCTCAGTGTGCCCTCTCCGCCCCCCGAGGGCTCAGGGGCGCTGCCCTCATACAGAGTAGAGTTTTGTATATTTTTCGCATGCTGCTATTTAAAAATACATTTGGTCTGCTTTCATTGTGTGTAAATATAAAAATAAGCTTGCATGAAAATCACTTGTTTTCCATTAAACGCCGCTTTTCGCTCTGCTCAATCGCCTGTGAAATTTAGATGCCAAATACAGCAGCAGCAGTTTAAAAATACAGAAATACAAAAATACAAAATCTGTGCCTTCAATGATTGCATTTGCTTGGCCTGGCCCAAAGAGGGAAGCCAACAGTTCAAACGAATTGAAACTTTTGATGCAATCATTCTACTTTTTTTGTGTGCTGGGAGAATGCGTTTGTCCAAAGAAAAACACAAACAGACGAGTTGTGTTTGTACAATTGTTGTGCAAAGATAACAAAGCTGCATAGATTTATATCATTCCAACAGTTTGACTGGAAAATTCTGGGCATACACAACTTGATTCGGAGCAAATATTTAGCGTCCTTGAAGCTTAGAGTTTACAGAAAAATATAAAATATTTGAAGTCTATTGTTCTTCTAACGAAACCCGAACTCTTTGTTATAATACGCTTATTTATAACCAAGAATCGAATACAGTTTTCTAGAGAAGTATCAGTAGTCAACTAATTACAGAAGCTGAAGTATTAGCTTTTTTCTCGGTAGTAATTAGCTTAATTGTTATTGGATTTGCTGGCGGGAACTATCATTACATTGCGCCCCGCTGGGATGTGTCTATTCCAGTTGATTACATTCGGTTACACTCGATCATTAAGACCGCCCTGGGGTACTTTTTGTGGTGCTTTCGTTGTAATTTCACTGGCCACGCGCCAGATGCATGTGCAGAAGAAAAAGAGAAGCAATCTTCTGCCCAAGGAGCTCCTTTCTTTTACAATAGCTATAGCTATCTTCCCGCTGTCTCATCTCCAGTTGCAAGGGAACTATTCAGAGGGGTATTTGGTAAGGCATTTCCGTGTGTTGTGGTTATTTTGAGCTTATGAACAATGGAGTGTATGCAGCTCAGATACATCTGTATATGTATCTTGTGGATGCATGCGTTTATTTATAGCCCCGCTTTATTTATGAAGCTGCAAAAAACTGCAGCGCATAGCAAACGGGGTCAATGGATTCCCAGCGTACAAATTGCAGGTACTGCATTTGTGGGGGCGTATCTTAGTGTATAAATCAGTTAATTAATGCCAGTTTACGCCTTAACACACTGCCCTCATGAAGTTCGCGATGCGTATACAAGCTGAGCACAGTGAAAAGCGCAGGAAAACAAAGAAATCGCAAACTACAAACTAAACGCCAGCTGCGCAAACGGTGCGTATACTTAACGACATTAAGTATACGCAGCGTTTAACAAGCTGAGTTGAATAAGAGGCGGGCGCGACGGCCTGTGAACTTTTGATTTGTCGTTATGTATATATTTTCTTTTGGCAATGTCTGAATCTATAATTAGCGGTAATTCGTGCGCGGCCTTGACAAACGCACAACATGAAAAGAGCAAAAAGTTTGAACAAGAAGAGAGCACAAAAAAAAAAACTGTTGTGGCCTGGCAAGTCAATAACCGCATTAAATGAAATAAAATATGAAAAATGTGGTTCCATTCGTTAATATTAATGGCTGGCAATTATATAATTTGAACCCGTGAAATGAAATTGCGACCCTTAGATGCTTAGAATGTTAGATTGACCTTCATTGGCATACACATACAAATCTGAAATGTATGCGTATAATGAACCCGGCTGGAAATTCCGTTTGCACTGCCGTTTCTTGCTTGAATAATTGAGCACATTCTGCTGGACCCCTTTTCGCGGAGATGGCCTCCTTGCAGACAATCAAATTTAAATAATATCCTCATTAAATATTCAATTAAGTGAGCAAGCGTGTTGTCTTTTGGGCTCTCTCTCGAGATCTAACACACTTTGAGCCGAGTGAAATTCACTTCTGTGGCCATTAGGCGTCTCTTCTCCTTCACTTAAAGGACACTCAAGGAGTTCGCACAGGATGTGGGCCATGGGTAAGTGAAAACTACTGAAAACTGAGTCGCCAAATGCATTCGTGTTGGCGACTTTGATGTTAGCCTTAAACGCTACCTGTTTTTGACATCAAGGCCCAAATGAATGCATTTGCACGTTAACACTTCGTGCATCGTTCAGATACACCTCCCTTCTCCCCACCGCTGCTCCCCTCGCCATTTGCCTCAATGTAAAATCAATAGACAAAAACAACAATAACAAGAATTATAACAACGGCAGCAGCCAAGCAAAAATGTTATTTGCATGCCTGTTTTTGATATTTCCACCGTGTGTTTTCTGCCCCACGGACTGGAGAAGGGGATATGGGACAGGAAACTTGGCACAATACATTTGTTGTTTACGTGGTATTGCCTGTCTGCCAGCCTGCCTGCCGGGTAGGTGGGGATTGGCGGATCTGATAGTGACCACCAAGGTTGCAGTCGTAGCAGCTGCAGGTGCTAGGCGGCTAATGATTTGTTGCCGGCCTCCAGGCCAACTTGTAGAGGTTTTTTTGCCTACACAAAGTTGCAAGGGTTTTTCCGATACATAACTTTTATACTACTTCCCTGCCTTTAACGGTAATGAAGGCAAAATTGTAGTTAAGCGTTTGATGAGCCAACTTTTCTTGCTGCCTTTCTATGGGAAATTCCGCGAAATAATATCGCCGGATATGACATGATGAGAATATTTTTGCTTCGTTTTGGAAAACATTCTGGGAAACTCGCTTCATATTAAGGAAATATCTAGTTATTTATGTGTTTAAGAATATACAGTGGGTAGCTTGTTACAGGATAAATATATATAAATATCTGTTTTATAGCTAAGTATTTATGACATATATTTTCTTGTGTGCATTTTATGGCTTTCCGTTGGGAAATCTTTGTCTATCTACTTATGTTGTTTTGTGTATACTACGGCTTGTTTTTAAAGAGCAATCTTTCAGTTCAGATATTAAATAAACGATTGTATACATGTTTTTCCCCCTAGGGGTATTAAAGAAAACGAACTACTCATTGCCGTCTTACAATGAAATCGTTAAATGTTCATAAATCAAACCAGCCGTGACTCAGGAGAGGCGTGAAGCATACGACATGTTGGCCAGCCTGGACACTGTGTTTCTTTTTTGCTGGCTGGATTACATATACATATACATATACATATGCTTTATGTTTTTATTTTGCAAGTAAATAAATAAATGTAAAATCCACAGTTGTATGTAGGCTATGTAGATGTATATGATGGAACCTAGCAACCTGTGCCTTGGCATGATTTCATTCATTTGTATTTGTTTTTGCTGGTAGTTTATTTTGACAGCTGTCATCGCCCGGCCTGAGATGTGGAATAAAATGTGCGTATAAACATATTTACAAACTCGTACAACTGTCAGCTGCAACATTTCAATTAAAGATGATATATGGGATATTATACAAGTGGAAGCTGCTCACGAATTGCTTTGTTATCAATGTGAAACTTAAGAAGTGATTAAGAGCTTTTGAGTTGAACACAATTCAGCTTATTTGCAAGCGATTACAACAGTTACCGATACTGATCCATCGATAAGGATATGTGGACTATCAAATTGAAATAAAACAATTTATCGACCTCAACTTCACTTTCATGGCCACTTCATTACAATACCCGGCCCTTTTCACAGCTATGGAATTATACGAGTCGTAAAAAGCGGTGCCAGATTGTCAAATTGACGTCAGCGGATAAATCAGCATATCGATATCGATGTTACCGATAGAGAGGCGTACCCATAAACAGACGATGCCCATTGCCAAACAATGAACTGTCTGAGTGTATCTATCTTATCTTGAAAATCAATTAATTCAGGGCACTGACAGTGGAGTATCGTGAGTCGGGGAGTTGGGAAATTGAGGAATTAAGGAATTAGGGAATTAAGCAACTTTCACCTACCTCTTTGTAACGCTTGGACAGGCTGCGGCAAATACGTTTGTAGAAGGGAGCCATATTTAGTTATTTCTCAACTTGGGATCGGCGTATATATATAGAACTCAGGATGCACCGATTTCAAACTTTAAACTGAAATTTATTTGCTGCTCAAATGCGATTTTATAGTTTACATGACGCACTGAATTTGCTTTGAATTCACGTCTCACACACACACGCAGTGGTAATCGATACTTGCGATGCTTAAACGATGCGTTTTTATGATGGCTTTGCGATTAAACAGTTAAGGAACTTTGCTGTATGTGCGCAGTGGTTTATATTGTAGTATTTTATGGCTTGAATGCTCTGCCAAGTGTTGCTCTCTGGCGGATCGTAAACATTTGAATGAGTCGATGTGCCAGCGCAGCGAGTCTTTTATGAGTTTGCCACAAGGCACAACAAAAGCACACGCAGAGAGCGAGACACGCATACGTATAGAGAGAGAAAGAGAGAGAGAGAGAGAGAGAGAGGGAGGCAGCTGCGCGCGCAGCTAGAAGCGGAAATGAGCCACAAAGAGCAGAACAGACAGAGAGATAGAGAAAGGGAGGAACACATAAACAGAGAGACACAGAGATTAATTCATCATATTTCTCTTAATTATGCACCGATTTTGATGAAATCTATTATTGATCTCTACTAACTACTAAAGACGGAATTTATGTAAATAGTTTTGTATAATGTAAATTGGTCAATATATTCTATTTAAATTCATTGTGGGCGGTAGGGGTGTGTCATACGACATCTGAATTAAACTTGATCGGCATATGGTATACACCTACTTACATACTAAAACTAACAGCTTCGAGTTTTATAGTTTCCGAAATTTCAGCTTTCATCCCGACCGATAGACGGACAGACAGACGGATTTGCCTATATCGACACAGCTCGGCGTCCTCATCTGCCACGCCTTCTTAAACCTTAAACCTAATTTAAACCCCTTTTATAAAGGGTATACAAACAGATCTGAAACATATATCATCCCAAGTTTTTATGGTACTAGATTTCAGAGCGGTGTCTACTTACTTGTTGTACCACGATGGTGGCTCGGGGCTGCTTGCATACGGCCGCCGCCTCCAAGGGATTGGCGGTCACATGGATGGCACTGGCGTCCTCCTGTGCCGCTTGGGCGTGTGCCTGGGCGTGGGCCTTGGCTTTTGATTTGCTCTTGAAGGAACGTTTGCGCGTGGTGTCCGTGGGACTGAGCGACGGGGAGGCCAGGGATTCGTTGCCCGGACTGTGCAGGTGCAACAGCTGCAGATTCAGCGTCGAGTTCGAGCCGTGCTTGGGTGGAATCTGTTCGAATTTGTTGGCGATGTCATCGAACTTGTTCAGCTCGGCGTAGGAGTGATCGCTGGGCGAGGAGGACGACTTGGCCTGCGGATAGAACGCGTCCGACTGTGGCACGTACTGCTGGTTCTCGCGTATGGTTGTGTGAATGACGGAATCGGGGCGTATGCGCTTGGAGTTCTTGCGGGACGGTGGCCGCTCTCTGTCGTGGTTCGGCTGATGCTGCTGCTGCTCCTGCTGCGAGAGACGCGAGTACTGCTGGAAGATGTCCGCGCTCATCTTGCGCTCGTACACGGAGCAGTTCTCGCCCTCCTCGGAGTCGCTGCTGGTGCTGGCCGTGGCCGAGCTCTGAGCAAAGCATTCGCGCTGTATGCGCTCGTAGTCCAGGGCCTCGCGGTCGAAGGGGAACATGGTGCCGGAGGCGGCCACTTCGCGCAGGCCCCGCTCGCTGCTGCCGCTGGAGGAGCTGGAGGAGTACTTGCGCTGCTGGGCGGCGGCTGAGGAGGAGGGCGACAGCTGCTGCTTTGACTTTTGACCTTGCGAGCTGCCAAAGAAGTTGCCTTCCTTCATGGTGGGCGGCGCAGAGTTGATCTTGGCTATGGCGCCCGTCGAGGCGGAGGGCGTGGTGCGTTTGCGCTCCCGCTTGGGGCTGGTGCGTCGGCTGGCCGAGGGCGAGACACTGGGCGAGATGCGATTACGCGTGGCATTCGAATTGGCCTGGGCATTGGCGTTTATCGCATCACGCTCCCTAGCGCGCAGCTTCTTGCTGCGATTGCTCGCACTCGAGCTGCGCTCCTCGTGTGCCACTTCGCCCTCGCTAGCTGCTGCACTGACTCCACCTCCGCTGCCACTCCCACTGCCGCCCCCACCACCTCCACCGCCTCCAGCACCATTGTAGTGAGCACTGGAAGCCCTGCGCGCCTGCTGAGTATCCTCTTTGAAGGTGAAGTGACTACGCGACTTCTCGCTGCTGCGCGCCGATTTGGGCGACTGGGGCGGATCGAATGTGAAGTGCTCACGCCCACGTGTGGGCGGTGGCGCCGTGCTGGGCTGACGGCTTGACAGCAGCGGGGTCGTGGATGATGGCTCGCCAGTCAATATGGACAAGCAGGATTCCTGGCTCTGTTGTGTGTGTATGCGTGCATGCAAATGAGCAAAAACATGGCGAACAGGCAAAGGTTCAGACAGACTCACCTCGATGCTATCCTGGAGGTTCATGTCCGGGCGCGGCGGGTATCGTGTACAGCTCGTTAATTCCAGCTCAGTGCCCGCAGCCTCGTGCTCCGAATCGATTTGTATGGCCGTCAGCAGGGGCTCCTCCAGTGAACTGAACAGCGGCTCGCTGGGACCAGAGTTGTCGCCTGTCGCGACAAAAGAACAAGCCAAATGTAAACCAATTTGATTAGTTGATTAATTAAAAATGGCAATCAATCAAAAAATACACTCGTAGTGCCCCCTCTGCACCTACCCAGGTCCAAGGAATCACAGGTCTCCGAGGTGTCCGTGTGCGTCACGTTGGTGATGAGGGTGCAGGCCGAGTCCGTGGATGTATTGATGTTCGTATCTGGTATGGAGGCCGACGAGGCGCCCATTACCACCAGCTGGAATCATTATATTGAATGGAGGGTGGAGTGAATGAGTAAAAGCCAAAGCAGTTGCATTTATGGATATACATATATTTGTGACAACACTCGGAATAAAACTGTATTCAAATTAGGTACGACCTGAGTTAAAATGTTTACCATTTCAACCTGTATCGAAGTAACATATTAAACTTTTAGTTAAAAACGAGTCGGAAGGGCTACAGTCGAACGTAACCCATATTAGAATAAACCGTACATTATTTTTCAAAATCATACAAAGTACCGCAGCAATACTTCTTCTTAGTTTTTTTTTATTTTTTTTTTTTGTATAACGCTCTTATATAGTTTATTTAATAACTCCTATGTATGTCTATTAACCGATTCTAAAGCGCTTTTCAGGATAAATAAACTTGTATTCGAAGTAAATTTATAATTGTCAAAATACCAATTGGAGTGAGTTGTTAGTTCGTTTTTCTCTGAGTGTAATCATATAACATTTCTTGAGAAGTGAATTGAAATCAAATATAAATATAATTCTATTCAATAGTCTCACCTTTGGCACTCCGCCCACGCCCATGGCATGCATGCCCGTGGATCCACTGACCGAGTTGTGGTAGGCACTGGAGACAGTGTTCATGGGCAGACTGTTGAGGGGCGTGGCTGACGTGGAGGCGTTGATCTTGTTCTTGATGCTGCGCCCGCTCTTGAAGTACAGTCGACGCAGGGCCGTGGCCGTCGAGGAGCCGGAGGTGCTGAAACCATCGTTATCCGAGCCGCTCGAGTTGCTGCCCGTCGACAGGATGCCCATGCCGTTGAGCTGAGCTGCGGCACGTGCCGCTGTGGGCGTGGCAGGTTTGGAAGTGGGAGTGGGAGCGGCTGCAGCTGTTGTGGCTGTGGAGGCAGGTGTGGTCGTTGGGGGCGTGGCTTGGTTAGCAGGTCGCGCTGTAGACACCGATCTGTGGTGAGTGCGGGGCGAGGCGTTAGAATTGGAGCTGGCTGCGGTCTGTTTGGGGGCAACTGAGGGCGTGGTCTTCTCTCTGGTCGGTTGACCCAGTGCAAGTGCCATCATTGCAGCGGATCGGGTGCTCATATAGCAGGTGGGCAGCGGCTTGGAGGTACTGCTGCTGCTGCTCTTGTTGTGGGTGCTGCTGATGGTGCTGTTGGATGCCGTTGCATTGCCGTGTGCTGCATGTGAAACGGAAATTGTCATGGCTGGTGAAAGGAGAGTGGAAGAAATTGAGGAATGTGAAAATACAGCTTGGATTAAATAAAATGCTAATTATTAATAAGTACAGTTTAAAGTAAAATTAATCTAATAATTGATTTAAATGATTGATATCAAGATAATGTCAAATGACAACGGTCTACGTTCAAAAATAAGTAAACTATAGAGTTTTTTGATCGATTTGTTGGCTAAGTGGGCATGGAGTCCAACATTAAAGTTATTGTACCCTAACTAATTTAATGGCTACACAGGCCAACTATCGCCAAAAAAAAAAAAACGCAACGTCTGCGAAAAAAAGCTAATTGACTGCATAACGGATGACATTGCAACAATTGGCTTAAGTAATTGGAAGGACCCAACAATTGAAGCACCATAAAGAAGCCAAAACCCACTTGGGGTGGTAGAGCTAAATAATGATGATGATGACAGGGTTATAGCCTCCCCCCAGGGAGTGGCTGGGGGTTGGGGGTTGGGGGTTGGGGGTTGGCTATTCTCTCAGGGTACTTTACCGTTCACGTACGGAAGCGCCATGCTAAAATTGGCACGTAAACAGAATTGAGATTTCGAGGAAGGCAAACAAACAAGTGAATAGAAGAGAGCATCGAGATAATAATATGAATAATAATAACATCGTAAGCGTATAATCATCAAATTCCACAAATTATTGAGCGAGAGATTCGTCTAATGAACGTCTGGATTCCACTCGAGTGTTCAAATAACGTATTATTGTTGTTGATATTGATGTTCACCTGTGGCCAGCATCTGAATGAAATTTCCAAATAAATTCTAAATTAAATCATATCAACAACAACAGCCCCAGCAAGCAGCCTCTATCCACATATTTGACCCAAAATATTCGCTACATGACGAAAAATCTCATATGCACAAATATCGCGCATACGCCCCGTTGAGCAAAAGCATTACCAGCGTTTTTACCGCTTTATTTACAAAAATGTCAAAGAAACTATGTCAGCTTACCAGGGGAGCGAGTGCTAAAATGCCCTAACATGTGCTGTGGGGCTAAGTGGCTACACTGTGAGAAAATCCGTAGGGTTGGAAGCTTACCTTGACCACGACTTCTAGAAGTTGGAGAAGCACCCGTCGTAGTTGTCGCTGCTGCTGCTGCCGCTGCTGAAGGCGCAACTGTTATAGGCGTTGTGGGCGTGGCGTGGGGGGCTGCGCTGCTATCGCGAAAAATGGGAGAACCGGGTACATAGCGGTCAGGCTGAAAGAGCATAGAAATTGTTGTACTGCCATTAATTACAGAGCAAATAAAGTTGCATTCTATGTAAATAGTAAATACTCTTATCAATAAGATAAGAGAACAAGACATGCAGAGCCAAAAAGTGTCAATCAAACTTCACTTCAGTGTTATAGACGAACCAAGGCAGACAGCATCAGTGATTGTCGTTATTGAAAATCAACAAGTTGTGTCGGAAAACTGGGAACACCCGCTTGAGTTGCATAAACTGGCAATAACAGCTGACATGCTGGGATTTTATGTCACATTGGCTGTCGTCTTAGCAGCTTTAGCTCAAGTAAACGGTTCGTACACTTTGTTAATATAATGTCCTGAGTGTGCCATACACAGCGAGAAAAAAATCAAGAAAAAGGCAAGAAAAAAAATCAAAAATCATCATATTACAACTAACGTTTATATATCTTTAATTTTTCTTAGTGTAAGCTCCCGTTTCATACTTATACAAGCACACACTCATGTATTTCCCTAGTATTTGGCAATATTCAATTTCCACTTAACTAAATTAGCTGTTTTATTTCGAAACTTATCTATACAGTGCTTACAATTTATGACAGCTCTACGAAAGATCAGGTAAAATTTGATTTTCCACTTGGCACGTTCTTCGGCTAATTTTGCATGAGACCTCCACGCGATTCCAAGAACTTTGCTCTGCTGACGTACAATCTGTATATTATAGTCTGCAAGCAGATTTAAGTACGTATAAATGAGTCTATTAGCCATAATATAATAACCAAGCTATGGTTCAGCTGTTGACGCCACTCTCCTTTGACCGCATTTAATTTATCGATTGCTACACAAAAGATGATACAAATCATTTCTCAAAAGATTTCACTGCATAACGCAATATTTTTAGCCCCGCAGATACCGTGAGACAATATCAAGTAGACAATGTGTGGAAAAGATAAATGAAATGTTTAGACATTAATGAAAGTGTATGATTTAAAATGAAATATAATATATAGCGAAGGCTTAATACCCTGAAAATTGATGCACTTTATATACATATAAACTTCATATAAAACTTTGGGATATATTAGCAACGATATGGTTTTATTTATTACCTTCTTTTAAATTTTTTTATTTGAATTTTCTTTAACCGGTTTTGTTAGAATAGATACTGAAAATGTGGGGGAGCGATCTTTCCAGAATTTTCTCGTAACACACAAAGAGAGAGAGTCGACGGGGGTGTGTTCGCTTCCTTCAGTGGTTTATTTCAGATTAAATCATATATATACATGGCTTATGCTCTATGGCTAAACTTAGGCTTAGGTGTTGTTGTTGCGGCGAAAATGATGTGCTTATTGTTGCGGACGGTGCATACTTTTTGGCACAAACATCCTCCCCCCCCTGCAATACAATTGCAAGGAACAGACATTGGGGCTTCGCTTCTTGGATCAATGAGCACATGAGCCGGACAGAATCCATCCAAATATGGTGTTCTGCGCGACAGGTAGCCCCTTGTGGCTAGGGATCAATCCGGACTGGATGATTTGCGCATACACCTCCGCTCCGAGCACGATTGGAGTACTGCCTGGCTGGTAGAACCGCTCATCCGCCAACGCTATCGAAGAAAATTCCCTTGTTAAGCGCTCGTCCAAGAGCCTGGCAGGAGTCCTCAAATTAAAGTGGGGGTCGACACTGAATACAACCTCCAGCTTCGTATCGCTCTCTCCCATCGGTCGTATATGAGCTGTACAAACCCCTTCGGTACCAACGCGCGTCACGGGTAGACCCAAAGCCTTGGCAAATGATGCGTTGATGCTGCTCGTCGGCCGACACGAATCAATCAGTGCACGCGTCTCAACAATCTTGTTCCCCGATTGTATCCGCACGCTTGCTGTCGGTAGGAGAATGGTTGCCTTCGTCTGTAGCAGCGCTGTAAGTGACATGGCTGGTACAGTTGATCCATTTCGAGCGCCAGCTGGGTGCAATTGGGGTCTTGGTGGAGGAGAGCGTGGCCTGGATGATGGAGACGGTCTATCTGCAATATGGAGGAGGGTGTGGTGGTCATTATCACACACACGGCACTTGTCGCCACTAAGGCACGTGTCCTCGGAGTGCTCATGCGCCAGGCAGTTAGGGCAATATTTGTTGATAAGGACCGCTCGGAGGCGCTGTTCGGCGCTGAGACGTAGGAAACGCTGACACGTCTTTAGTGCGTGGATGCCTCGGCATACGCGGCATCGGTAGCCATTCACTCCCCTGAGAAATGAACGCTTCTTCTTTTGTTGGTTTGGGCGTGGACGTGGAGCCATTCTTGGGAGTAAAAAATATAAAGATTGCATTAGTATTTTGTTAGGAAACATTATTTTGAACAACACATAACATGAATGTTAGTTCGACGACTGGACAGTAGGTTCTATAGGGAGCAGGATAAGTTTGGCAACCGGACGTTTTACAGAGCCACGGGAAGTATGAACATCTACTACGCGAACCATATCGTCAGATCCTGGATATGTGCGCGTAATTCTGCCTAAACGCCATTCATTTAAGGGGATGTTGTCTTCCTTGATGACAACTAAGTCGCCTACTTGGAGGTTTCTCGTTGGAAACTGCCATTTGTTCCTTTTGTGTAGCTCTTTCAAATACTCGTTTTTCCAACGAAAACAAAATTGCTGATTAAGAGCTTTAAGGCGCTGCCATCGGTTTATAATCGACTGCGCATTTTCCTTTATTTCTGGTTCAGCAATGGATATAAGAGGTCCACCGATAAGAAAATGACCCGGGCTTAAGGCTAGAAGGTCAGTTGGATCCTCTGACATAGGCGAGATGGGTCGAGAGTTCAAACAAGCTTCGATTTTCGATAGAAGGGTCGATAATTCTTCGAAAGTATACTTCAACGTGGACGTGGTTTTATAGAAAAGTCCTTTAAAGCTTTTTACACCAGCTTCCCACAAGCCCCCCATGTGAGGTGCACTAGGAGGGTTAAAAATCCATTTCAAATTTTGGTGGAAATACGTTGAAGTAACTGTCGTCTGCACAGCTATCAGGAAATCACGAGAAAGGCATGTTGCTGCTCCTACAAATGTTTTCCCGTTGTCAGAGAACATTTGCTGAGGACAACCTCGTCTTGACACGAAACGAGCAAATGCAGCAAGGAATTTTTCAGTCGTGAGATCTGAAGTAGCTTCCAAATGTATGGCTTTTGTACTGAAACACACAAAAACGCAAACATATCCTTTCGTGATGAGGCAGGCTCGACCAGTATAGTTTTTTATATCAAATGGTCCAGCAAAGTCTACTCCCGTGTGGGTGAAGGGACGTGAAAACGTAGATCTTTCTTGTGGCAAATCTCCCATGAGCTGGGTTTGCAATCGTTTTTTATAAACTACACATACTCGACAGGAACTAATTATCGACTTAATGAGATTTCGAAGCTTAGGAATCCAATACTTGGACCGTATTAAACGCAAGGTTAATAAATTTCCGCCGTGGAGAGAGATGCGATGAGTAAAATGAACTAGGAGCCGTGTAAGCGTGCTTGAATAAGGAAGAATTATCGGATGCTTTTCATCGTAAGACAATGATTCGGACGCTTTCACACGGCCGCATGCTCTCATAACTCCTTTTATATCAAGAAAAGGGTTCAAATTCAGAATGGGGCTAGAGGCTGGAATGTTCTGCTTCTTTAGCAAACATGAATACTCTTTTGGATATTGTCGACGCTGAGTATAGACAATCAATCGCTCTTGCGCCACATTAATCTCAGCGCTGCTCAGTTCAGTAGGAATTAGAGGTTTTGACCTTTGACATTGCAGGCGAAAACGCAATACATAGGCTATAACTCTGAGCGCTCTGGGTAGATCCGAGAAACGCTCAATCAGATCTGGTTCAGTTGGTGAAATGGACATGTTACACTTCACAGGTCGTTGTTCCAGGTCTGTTTCATGAGATATGTCCAAAGAAATAGGCCACTGATCTTGTGATAGCTGCAGCCATTCTGGGCCATGCCACCACAGGGTACTCTCAGCTAAATCTTTAGAGCTGGTACCTCTGCTAGCTAAGTCAGCGGGATTATGCTCGGACCTTACATGGTGCCATTTACAAGCATTGACGGACTGAGTTATCTTGGCTACTCTGTTAGCAACAAACGTGGTCCACTTACATGGTGGTTTGTTCAACCAGGCTAACACTATTGTGGAATCTGTCCAATAAAAGGATTCGTAGTTTCCAACAGGAAACTGCGGAAGAAGAGCCGAAGATAATTCAGAGAGGAGAACTGCGCCAGATAACTCTAAACGAGGCAAGGAGATAGTTTTCACAGGTGCAACTCGCGTCTTCGCAGTAAGAAGATGTACTGAAACATGATTTTCCTTTTCGACTCGGATATAGATAGCTGCACCATAGGCACGCTGCGACGCATCGCAAAATCCATGAAATTGAATATTGGCCTTTGGACAATATTCGACCCACCTTGGGATCCGAATTTTGTTGAGAAATGGATAGCTATGCAGAAAATCTTGCCATTTTTGAAACAGGTCATTTGGTAGATATTCATCCCATCCAAGTTCTTGCAGCCATATCTCCTGCATGATAATTTTGGAACGAACTATAAAGGGAGCTAGCCATCCTGCTGGGTCAAATAATTTTGAAATTTGGGACAACACTTCTCTTTTTGTACAAAACGAGCTTGAAGTTATGTCCGCAGGCTTGAAGAAGAATTCGTCTGTATTCGCTTGCCATCTAATTCCCAACGTTTTTGCTGTACTAGCGTCTTCTATCTCCAGAAAATCTTCACAAAGGAGCTGATCTTTAGGGATGTCCTTTAACACTTGTTTGTTGTTAGAAGTCCATTTTCTAAGAGGAAATCCAGCACTATCCAGTACAAAGCGAAGCTCCTTAATCGCAGAAATGGCAATGGGGATCGAGTGAGCGCCAGCAAGTACATCATCCACATACATGGAGTTGGATATGATGTTACTTGCATGTGGAAATGGGTCCTTCGTATCTTGTGCGAGTTGTTTGAGTACCCGAAGGGCCAAGAATGGAGCACAATTAATGCCGAAGGTAACTGTGGAAAGCTCATAATCACAAAGCTCACCATTCTTATCTCGAAATAGAATTCTTTGATATTTGGTTTGCTGAGGATTAACTAGGATTTGCCGATACATCTTTGTGATGTCAGCATTAAATACATATTGAAAGAAACGCCATTTTAAGATCTGAAATGTTAAATCAGATTGAAGAATTGGTCCTGGATACAAAATGTCGTTCAAGCTTTTACCATTGGAGGATGGACTAGAGGCGTTAAATACAACGCGAATCTTTGTGGTTGTGCTGTCTGGTTTAAAGACAGCATGATGTGGCAAATAGAAATTGTCAGAGTCATTAGTGGGAGGAACTTTTCTCATGTGACCTAAGTCCAAATATTCTTGAATTACGGAGTCGTACTGCTCTTTTAAGGAAAAGTTTCGTTTTAAACGAGCCTCGTTCTTTAGAAACTGAGCAAGTGCGATGGATCTTGAGTGGCCTAAGTTTATGTTCTCAGGATTTCGAAAGGGAAGAGATACAATGAATTTACCACTTGCATCTCTTCGGGTTGTGCGTGTGAAGTTATCTTCACACACTGAGTCGGAATTTTCTATTATCGATGGCAGATCCTCCACCTCCCAAAACTTTGTAAGAAGTGTCTCAAGCCTTTCTTCTGAATTGACCTTAATCCTTGTGGTAAACGATAGAATAGATGAAGAAGTCGATTCAACTATGGGTCCCGTTAAAATCCATCCAAATATAGTTTCTTGACCCAGCAACGAACCACAAATGTTGGATTTTGCGCTGCCAAGAAGTATGGATGGTAGAATGTCGGCGCCTAATAGAACATCTATTTGCGAGCTTCTATAGAAGAAAGGATCGGCTAAAGGAATGTTGGGGAGGTCCTTTATACAACTTTGTGGGACAGGGTATGATGGAAGGTTGCCTGCAACATTTGCTAAAACGAAAGCAGAGGTTTCGATCTGAATCCTTGGCTTGGTTGGAGAGCCTATATGGAAATGACATAATTTTCGAGGCTGAGCGGCGATTGCTTGATTTAACCCTGATACTTGTGCTTGAACAGGGTGAAATGGAAGCTTTATGCGTTTAAACATACGTTCTGAGATAAAGGTTGCTTCTGAACCAGAATCGATCAATGCACGTGCTTTAAAACTCGTACCTAGATGGCAGATATTTATTATAGCAGTGCCCAACAAAACACCTTGTGTGTTTGCTGTGAAATAGTTTTGCACATTCGAAGTGGACTGTATGTTGGTATGAGTGGAATTAACTGCTGTAGATGACACAGATGGAGGGGTTCCACGATGCAACAATGTGTTGTGGCGACCCTTGCACGTGAAGCAGTTATGCTGACTTGTGCAATCTTTGACTTGGTGTCCTCTAGCAAAGCAGTTCAAACATAATTTTTGTTGTTTAATATAAGTAGATCTGTCGTTGACTGACATTTGAAGGAAAATTGGACATAAACGCACAGAATGATTCTCCTTTGAGCAAAGCTTGCAAGACTGTGACTTGACATTTACCTTTGCTTCAAAGGAGCTAACCTTTTTCGAGGGTGCTTCCCTTTTAGAAAATTTCGAGAGGGATTGAGTGGAGGTGCTGGGCTTAACATCTTCAATGGCTTCTAAGGTTCTATATCGTTCCGATAAGAAGATGTTCATATCGTTCCACGAAGGCACCTCGGCCTTGTTTTGTAAAGATTGTTCCCACAGCGAAAGGGTTAACTTCGGAAGCTTTGACGAACATAAGAAAACTAGAATGCAATCCCAATTCTCAATGCTAATTTTGGAATGTTCTAGAGCCGTTAGACACCCATGAATGGTGGATTGAAGTTCTTTAACAGCGGCTCCAGACTCATGAGCAATTGGTTGGAGAGTAAATAGTATCTTAAGTTGGCTATTCACCAATAGACGCTTATTCTCATATCTTTCAGTTAACGCTTCCCATGCAGATTGGAAACCGTCATTTGTTAATGGAGATTTGGAAACAATTGCCTTCGCGTCACCACTTGTTTTGGAGTTAAGGTGAAAAAGCTTCTCGATTGCCGTCAGCCTAGGATTATTAATATAAACTGCAGTGAAAATATCTCGGAAAGTAGGCCACTTAAGATAATCTCCCTGGAAAATCTCTGTTTCCACTGGTGGAAGATTACAACCCCGAGATTGAAAGGTTTGTGGTGGGATAGTAACTGCAGTTGTTGCATTTTCAATCTGTTCTTGAAGATATGATGCGCAACGTTCATACACTGCATAGCAATGTTCATATTTAGATTGTACGGCTTGCATATCTCCGGAAGGATCAGCATGAAGTGTCTTGGTACAAGACTCACATTGCTGTTCTACCTTCTCCCATAGCACCTTAACTTGATCCAGGCGGATCTTAAGAGAGTATAATGAAATTGGCACGGAGGACGGTGTGAAGATTTTTACTTCGAATTGGCTGAGGCGATCTGATGCAGAAATAAAGTCTTGTAAAGCCATTTTGCTTGAATCTGATATTTTTTGAGAAACGCTACGAGTGTTTGTAGTAAGTGGAATTGGGTTTACCTTGCCTTTGCTGTTGGATGGTTGTTGTGAAGTAGCAGGGGGCAAATCCTTTTGGATTGGTAGATTGGGAAAAGATCCTGATCTTCGGTGTTGTGAGGTCGAAACAGTCAAAAGCTTCTTGCTACCACTGTTATTTGACATAACACGCCCTAAACGATCTGATCGAGTTTATGGTTCAGATAAATCACAAGCTTAAAAATTCAGCAAATGGAACAGTGGAAATGAAACGAACGGCAGTGAAACGCTAAATGTGATAAAAAAATATGGGAAGGATAATTGACGAGATTGAAAATGAGCAAGTGGAACGATGGAAATGGAACAAATGGCAATGGAACAGTGTTCCAAAAAATCTGTACAACGTAGATAATATGATACTAAAATCAAATCGTATTTAATGTAATACCAAATTTCGATAAAAAAATTGATTTATTTAAATTTATTGTAACATATGGAACAATGGGATGAAACGGGAATAAAATTTTATTGTAATATGTGGATAAATAAAAAATTAATTTATAAATATTTTTGGGAAAAAAAAAAATTATTTTGCCAAACTGTCTTTAAAAAAGAATATACCTCACTAAAATGTAGGGTATAACGAACAGAAGCGCAAAGTAGAAAGAGAAACAGCTGCCCGCTATATCTATATGCACGTATGTATGTACATATGCTATCTGTACCGTAGTTTGGAGTTATTGAAAAAAGAACAAAGAAATAATTTTTATATGCAATAGGTAAAAAATAGTTTTTATTTTATTTAAGCTTGTTTTTTGATTATTTTGTTTTTAATTAAAAGAAACTTCTGGAAGTCAGTGCACACAATATCACGGTTATATTAAAATACATAGGCACTTATATGGATTTGTATGCACTGTTATATGTGAAAAAAAATATATATTTGTATGGATGTATATGAATTGTGTTAGTTATTCAAAATTACAATAGGAGCACAAAACATAGATAATTTATATTATAAATTTGGGAAGATTGTTGGTTTGGTTTTTTTGTTTAACTTTGAAAAAACTGTGTGTATGTCACTGTGCGGTAGTTATGTATGGGCAATTTGGCGCGCATATACTTATATGTATGTACATATGTAATTTAAATTACTGCAAATTAAATGTTTGCTGCACACGCAAAAAAAGAGGTTTAATGTTTTTGATGGATTGATTAATTGTTTAACTTTTTGCACTTGCACTTATGGGATCACACACACACAGCACCTTCACCAAATATATAATATTGTATTTACTTATCTGAAAAAATCGCAATAGCAGTGGTTGGGGCGAGCGGAATGGGGGGATCTTCTTCTATCCAAATATACTCCGGTATATTTCCTTTTTAATTAAATCCGGCTCGAAGGACCATGAAAATGTGGGGGAGCGATCTTTCCAGAATTTTCTCGTAAGACACAAAGAGAGAGAGTCGACGGGGGTGTGTTCGCTTCCTTCAGTGGTTTATTTCAGATTAAATCATATATATACATGGCTTATGCTCTATGGCTAAACTTAGGCTTAGGTGTTGTTGTTGCGGCGAAAATGATGTGCTTATTGTTGCGGACGGTGCATACTTTTTGGCACAAACATTGGTGATTCGCTTAGTAATTTGAGCCCTAGAAATTGGGATTCAAGGGCTAGGAATTGGGCGTTCAGGGTAGAGAATTGTTTGCGAACTTCAATGAAACCAGTTCGCGTTTGCTTCATAAAGGTTCGCATTTCATCTTCGATCTCACGGCAGGCAAGACAGGACCAGGTTAATCCAATTCTTTTTGATATTAGATCATCAAGGCGGCCGCTATATCCGAAACCCGCACATTTAATATGCGCACTATTGTCACATAGCCAGCACATTAAGTAGGAATCACCGCTTATTTTGCCACCAAATTCGCATTTTTTAGCAGTGCAATCGATGCTCATTTTCAATGTGAGGGACACTGTGCGGTCGTCCAGATGCGCAAAAACAGCTTAGCAAAGTCCAAAGTGAGCGTAGCAAAGTAGCGGTATGAAGAGAGCGTACAGCGCGAAGCAAGCGCTGATAATGGCAATGAAGCTGCGTAGCAGAGATCAAAACAGTAGCAGCGAGAGCGTTGAGCAGCAAACCAACAACAAGCAGCGTAGCAGAGCAGTAGATGAAGAGAGCGTAGGGCGTACGGTAAGCGATAAGCGAAAACGAAAAGCGAAAAGCGCGGGCGAAGCGTATAAGAGATGATCAGTATTATCTGTTTACAGCGCAGTTTGTGTGATTGTTTACGGGAGAGCGATTTGGCCAACAACAACTGTATGCACAGCTGACCGGTAAATTGCACTCGCAAAGTATATTTGTGAAAAATTGATTAACTATATTCACAATATAATAGAAGTCACTGTCTTTATTTAAACACAAATTGGTAGGTTCGATGTAGTAATTAACTATCCAACAGTATTCAGGAAATACAAAGGCCAACGGTAGGAGAAAACTCGATTAAAAGCGCAGCGACTTCAAAACACGTCCGACCACGATCGCAATCTGATTTGTCTTGTTGATGTATATCATTTTTGGCCCTAACATCCACATTTCTTGACCAAATACATCCATGTTTGGATTTTCATGCATTATTTTTCAATAAAAATCGTTTAAAATCAAAATCTGGCCAAATACGAGATATCGATTTTTTCGACTTTTTACCAAGGTGCCACTATGCGGTAATTTGCGCTATTTTGCCCAACATGTATATGATTTTTGGCCCTAACATCCACATTTCTTGACCAAATACATCCATGTTTGGATTTTCATGCATTATTTTTCAATAAAAATCGTTTAAAATCAAAATCTGGCCAAATACGAGATATCGATTTTTTCGACTTTTTACCAAGGTGCCACTATGCGGTAATTTGCGCTATTTTGCCCAACATGTATATGATTTTTGGCCCTAACATCCACATTTCTTGACCAAATACATCCATGTTTGGATTTTCATGCATTATTTTTCAATAAAAATCGTTTAAAATCAAAATCTGGCCAAATACGAGATATCGATTTTTTCGACTTTTTACCAAGGTGCCACTATGCGGTAATTTGCGCTATTTTGCCCAACATGTATATGATTTTTGGCCCTAACATCCACATTTCTTGACCAAATACATCCATGTTTGGATTTTCATGCATTATTTTTCAATAAAAATCGTTTAAAATCAAAATCTGGCCAAATACGAGATATCGATTTTTTCGACTTTTTACCAAGGTGCCACTATGCGGTAATTTGCGCTATTTTGCCCAACATGTATATGATTTTTGGCCCTAACATCCACATTTCTTGACCAAATACATCCATGTTTGGATTTTCATGCATTATTTTTCAATAAAAATCGTTTAAAATCAAAATCTGGCCAAATACGAGATATCGATTTTTTCGACTTTTTACCAAGGTGCCACTATGCGGTAATTTGCGCTATTTTGCCCAACATGTATATGATTTTTGGCCCTAACATCCACATTTCTTGACCAAATACATCCATGTTTGGATTTTCATGCATTATTTTTCAATAAAAATCGTTTAAAATCAAAATCTGGCCAAATACGAGATATAGATTTTTTCGACTTTTTACCAAGGTGCCACTATGCGGTAATTTGCGCTATTTTGCCCAACATGTATATGATTTTTGGCCCTAACATCCACATTTCTTGACCAAATACATCCATGTTTGGATTTTCATGCATTATTTTTCAATAAAAATCGTTTAAAATCAAAATCTGGCCAAATACGAGATATCGATTTTTTCGACTTTTTACCAAGGTGCCACTATGCGGTAATTTGCGCTATTTTGCCCAACATGTATATGATTTTTGGCCCTAACATCCACATTTCTTGACCAAATACATCCATGTTTGGATTTTCATGCATTATTTTTCAATAAAAATCGTTTAAAATCAAAATCTGGCCAAATACGAGATATAGATTTTTTCGACTTTTTACCAAGGTGCCACTATGCGGTAATTTGCGCTATTTTGCCCAACATGTATATGATTTTTGGCCCTAACATCCACATTTCTTGACCAAATACATCCATGTTTGGATTTTCATGCATTATTTTTCAATAAAAATCGTTTAAAATCAAAATCTGGCCAAATACGAGATATCGATTTTTTCGACTTTTTACCAAGGTGCCACTATGCGGTAATTTGCGCTATTTTGCCCAACATGTATATGATTTTTGGCCCTAACATCCACATTTCTTGACCAAATACATCCATGTTTGGATTTTCATGCATTATTTTTCAATAAAAATCGTTTAAAATCAAAATCTGGCCAAATACGAGATATAGATTTTTTCGACTTTTTACCAAGGTGCCACTATGCGGTAATTTGCGCTATTTTGCCCAACATGTATATGATTTTTGGCCCTAACATCCACATTTCTTGACCAAATACATCCATGTTTGGATTTTCATGCATTATTTTTCAATAAAAATCGTTTAAAATCAAAATCTGGCCAAATACGAGATATAGATTTTTTCGACTTTTTACCAAGGTGCCACTATGCGGTAATTTGCGCTATTTTGCCCAACATGTATATGATTTTTGGCCCTAACATCCACATTTCTTGACCAAATACATCCATGTTTGGATTTTCATGCATTATTTTTCAATAAAAATCGTTTAAAATCAAAATCTGGCCAAATACGAGATATCGATTTTTTCGACTTTTTACCAAGGTGCCACTATGCGGTAATTTGCGCTATTTTGCCCAACATGTATATGATTTTTGGCCCTAACATCCACATTTCTTGACCAAATACATCCATGTTTGGATTTTCATGCATTATTTTTCAATAAAAATCGTTTAAAATCAAAATCTGGCCAAATACGAGATATAGATTTTTTCGACTTTTTACCAAGGTGCCACTATGCGGTAATTTGCGCTATTTTGCCCAACATGTATATGATTTTTGGCCCTAACATCCACATTTCTTGACCAAATACATCCATGTTTGGATTTTCATGCATTATTTTTCAATAAAAATCGTTTAAAATCAAAATCTGGCCAAATACGAGATATCGATTTTTTCGACTTTTTACCAAGGTGCCACTATGCGGTAATTTGCGCTATTTTGCCCAACATGTATATGATTTTTGGCCCTAACATCCACATTTCTTGACCAAATACATCCATGTTTGGATTTTCATGCATTATTTTTCAATAAAAATCGTTTAAAATCAAAATCTGGCCAAATACGAGATATAGATTTTTTCGACTTTTTACCAAGGTGCCACTATGCGGTAATTTGCGCTATTTTGCCCAACATGTATATGATTTTTGGCCCTAACATCCACATTTCTTGACCAAATACATCCATGTTTGGATTTTCATGCATTATTTTTCAATAAAAATCGTTTAAAATCAAAATCTGGCCAAATACGAGATATAGATTTTTTCGACTTTTTACCAAGGTGCCACTATGCGGTAATTTGCGCTATTTTGCCCAACATGTATATGATTTTTGGCCCTAACATCCACATTTCTTGACCAAATACATCCATGTTTGGATTTTCATGCATTATTTTTCAATAAAAATCGTTTAAAATCAAAATCTGGCCAAATACGAGATATCGATTTTTTCGACTTTTTACCAAGGTGCCACTATGCGGTAATTTGCGCTATTTTGCCCAACATGTATATGATTTTTGGCCCTAACATCCACATTTCTTGACCAAATACATCCATGTTTGGATTTTCATGCATTATTTTTCAATAAAAATCGTTTAAAATCAAAATCTGGCCAAATACGAGATATAGATTTTTTCGACTTTTTACCAAGGTGCCACTATGCGGTAATTTGCGCTATTTTGCCCAACATGTATATGATTTTTGGCCCTAACATCCACATTTCTTGACCAAATACATCCATGTTTGGATTTTCATGCATTATTTTTCAATAAAAATCGTTTAAAATCAAAATCTGGCCAAATACGAGATATCGATTTTTTCGACTTTTTACCAAGGTGCCACTATGCGGTAATTTGCGCTATTTTGCCCAACATGTATATGATTTTTGGCCCTAACATCCACATTTCTTGACCAAATACATCCATGTTTGGATTTTCATGCATTATTTTTCAATAAAAATCGTTTAAAATCAAAATCTGGCCAAATACGAGATATCGATTTTTTCGACTTTTTACCAAGGTGCCACTATGCGGTAATTTGCGCTATTTTGCCCAACATGTATATGATTTTTGGCCCTAACATCCACATTTCTTGACCAAATACATCCATGTTTGGATTTTCATGCATTATTTTTCAATAAAAATCGTTTAAAATCAAAATCTGGCCAAATACGAGATATCGATTTTTTCGACTTTTTACCAAGGTGCCACTATGCGGTAATTTGCGCTATTTTGCCCAACATGTATATGATTTTTGGCCCTAACATCCACATTTCTTGACCAAATACATCCATGTTTGGATTTTCATGCATTATTTTTCAATAAAAATCGTTTAAAATCAAAATCTGGCCAAATACGAGATATCGATTTTTTCGACTTTTTACCAAGGTGCCACTATGCGGTAATTTGCGCTATTTTGCCCAACATGTATATGATTTTTGGCCCTAACATCCACATTTCTTGACCAAATACATCCATGTTTGGATTTTCATGCATTATTTTTCAATAAAAATCGTTTAAAATCAAAATCTGGCCAAATACGAGATATAGATTTTTTCGACTTTTTACCAAGGTGCCACTATGCGGTAATTTGCGCTATTTTGCCCAACATGATTCCAGTCTGGAGATGGAGCAGGCCACTGCATCACTGTATCTGACTTGCTTTGGTAGCATTTCCTTGGCTTTCTACGTGTGTGTTTGGGGTTATAATCCTTTTGAAACACCAAAACAAGCGGCTTTTCATATTCTCTATTGAAGTGCATAACTGTTTCCATCATATCCACACGGACGTTGTTACTGCAATATGGTTTTCATGCAATACATGTGTATCGATAATTTAGCCAAAGTTCGCTGCTTCGATATAGTTGGCAATGGCGAACAATAATTAGCGGAATTTGGCAACTCAGTTTTAAACTTCAACCGTTTGAAATGTCTACGTTTGGAATATTAAAGACATATTAGCCATGCAAAGTAGATGCGTTTATAGCGCCATTAAATCCGCTAGATATTCCACTTGGATGCCCTCTTATAGCTGCCAACACTCATTAATGAGTACTAATCGAATGATTAATCCCTTTAGAACGTTTCCCTTTTATGATCTTCTGCAACTCGCTCTTCCCATGCCATTTAAATGGTTGTGACATGTATTTTGCGATTGCCTTAGATGCCAGCTGCCCCACGCCATTTTACCAGTACCGGGAGGGGCTCCACAGTGCCAGAAGTAGGGAGAGGGAGAGGGGCAGAGGCTGCGCCACCTGAAACGCTGCGAGCAATGCTGATTATTTTCTACTTTGCAGCGTTCTTGCCGCCTGTGCACACTGGTCAACATAGCCAAGTTTTTTGCATAATGTAAAACAATTATGAAATTTGGTAGGAACGAATGTACTTACGAATAAATAAGACAAACTGCAAGAGTTTTGGACCACGCCCACTTACACCGCCCATATAAGTATACATTGCAATTGAATAATTTTTTTAGAATAAGTAGAGATTAGTCGATAAACAAATTGTTGAAGCCCTTTTCAATAATTTGTATAGGTATTTTTGTCAATCTTCATTTTAATATCGATTGTTAAAATCGGTGGAAATACAAAACTTGAAAAAAACACCTAAAGATCAATGTCCGACGCCAGTTTCGCGCTTTTTTCATCTATCAACCGTCTGCTCGATTATTGAACTATTGAACTAAGAATTTATAGGTTGTATCCAGTTAGATAATATACTACATAGTACATTTAAAAAATATTTCTTACTCATATTATACTACTTTAAGAAAATTCTCTTTTAATACAAAATAATTTGGCAATTTGGACCAGTGTGCAGTGCGGGGGAGGAGCTGCGGCAGCTGCTTATGCCAGCAACAGTGTCAGTTTCTGGTGGCGGGGGGCAGTGGGCGTGAAAGGGGAGGCATTGGTTTGGGGTATTCCCTGGGCGCATGTTAAGCAACAGAAAATCGATTAACATGGCTTTAATGGTCGCGGCAATTGCAACAACATGTTGACAGTGCGAGCGAGCGACAAACTTTTCGCGTTTCACAAATGTTGCTCCTGCTACCGCACTTGGGCAACAACAATCTGCAGCACTTCCGGTGCAAATAAGACCCAGGCAAATGGCGCTCGACACACCGCCCGCCATCTTGGCAGTTCCATTTGACAGTGTTGGCTTTGTTTTTGCGTGTGCCCGATTTAAGGTATTAATTGTGACAGATTTACGCATTCATTGTCTTGCCACGCGGGTGGCACGCCTTGCCGCCTTGCCGCCTCGCCTGCCTCCTGCGCCGTGCTTCTGCCACAAACTAATACACTTAATGATGCTGCCGCGCTTTAAATTGTTGCATAAATCGATTTGAATTTTAAATTGTAATTCGATATGGGCTTATGTCAATTTATATCAAAATATACTCTTAGATTCCGTTTCGCCGCAATTTAAACAGGCACACACATCCATACGCTAGATGGCGCCAGCAGCGCATTAGCTTAGCATATTACGTATACGCAGTGTGGCCACATTTAAGTTTGTAAATCATCGATAAATTTGCAATAATTAATCATTTAGCAAATTGCATATGAAACATGAGTACGAATGCCAAACATGAGTGTATGCTCACGGTAAATACGAGTACATCGGGTACTCATGCGCTAATACAAGTACATGCCTGTTATCCTGTTATTCCATTATCCTATTAAACGAAATCATGCCCAGAGCTAAACGTTGCTAAATCATATGTGTATGCCTCTTTCAAACACTTCTAATTGAAAATGTAAATTGAAATGGGGCGTAGGGCGTGCTGATCGAAGGGAGCCGCTTCATTACCAATGTAATAAACTGTATGGGGTACTTGAATATCCTGGAATTTGTCATTTTTGTATACCTAGTACCCTTGAAATGGGTTTTGAGGGAAATACATTTTGTGCAAATGTATGTAATAGGCAGAAGGGGTCGTGGCAGACCCCAAAAAATGTAGTAGTTTCGAAATTTAGATAGATAGATACCGCACGCAGATCAAGTTTTTTTCAAATATTGGATGCCACGCCCCGATACAAACCTTATAACACGCCTAATATTGACACATAAAAGTTTGTCACTCTGATTTTTTAATCTCTCTACTATTATATATATTAATCCTAAATTGAAATTGTTTACTAAAACACAGAAGATATGAAAGAAACCAAATGAAAAACAAATTGAACAATAATATTAAATATAAAGCACGATTAAGAATTAGATAGATAGATAATGAAACCACAACTTAAATCATTAAAGGATTGTTAAAGCCCCAGAAAAACCGCAATCAGACCAAAGTTACTGGTTAGTTAGATTAATGATTAATAATATTATTTACAAATAGAATTTATTGCTATATTTACAAATATAACAATTTCACAACTTACTTAGTTATTTAACGGAGCTTTAGTGTGTTTGATTTTAAATTAAGCTGTACAGAAATTGCCTAAAAACCTTTCTTAAAATGGAGTTGAAAACTGATTTTAAATTTGTCTCACATTCAAACCGCCCCACACAGACACAAATGTCAACACGTTTTATTTATGTGGAATTGATTTCACAACAACAATGGGCATGACAATGAATTACACGCCAATTTACATAGAAACATTAGGGGTATGCCGAGAACATTTGCGTTTGAGTAATGGGTATTACAGTAATTTTGGCAGATATGCATTACAAGCATCCCAAAATATCATTCGAATTGAATTATAGTCTGTACAATTCTTTGCCATTTTCTAATCAAGTTGTAGGGCGCCCAATTTGATAATTGACTGACACATACCCTGTAAAACTTGATGTTTGTTTTCAAAACGATTATTAGAAACAATTTGTGAAATTAGAAGAGTAATTTTGCTCAAAAATTCCAATTATTTATCCGGCATAATATGTTCATACTTTGGTCTTATTGGGTTTTTCTGGGTTTTCCCTAATCCTAAAAGCAATTACTCGAACTTTTTTTAATTTTCCATTTCACATCATCCCCAGATTATCTATCTTTCACATTATTATTTACTTTAAATTTAATTAAATTTATTAATTAATTTGATTTATTTTATGAATTTATTTAATTGAATTTGTATTTTTAATTTAGTTAATTAGTTGACATTAAATAAATAAATAAATAATAAAGTTACAGACTTATAATTTGCCAATTACATAGTCTATGACAATCTCCATCCAATTACATAACGTTCGGATAAGAAACAGCGAAGAAAATACAAAGTACAGGATCTCCTACAGTCGGTAACGTTCGACTGTAGCTCCGTCCTTACTGGTTAAAGAGGAGGTTTTAAATATAGGCTGCTGAGTACTATATAGACATTCGCATCCGACGAATCGTCTTCGTCCTTATTGTTTTTTAGGCTGCACTTGCTTGAATTGTGTAACCGTTGCACATGCTTACGATTTTAATTTGCAGGTTACGTGACCTGCTTAACGCCTGGGGTGTCCCCAGTCGGATGGACGGGAGTGTGCGTATTGTAGATTGGCTTCGACTTTGGTTATGGCAACGGAAGTAGAGCGTAATGCAGGCGGTGTGTGTGCGTGAATGTGTTTGTGTGTGCGTGTGTGTGTGTGTGTGTGTGTGTGTGTGTAAGTATGCGTGCGTGTGTGTGCTTATGCGGCTCATTGTTGTTGAAAAGCGCAGTCCTTGTGACACCCGGGGCAATGCAAATATATGCACATGTAGACATAAGTACATGGGACGCCCGTCTGTCCATCCGTCCAGTCATCCGTGCGGCTGGCGTTGACGGGACCAATGGAGTTGACATAACCCACTTTGCTGAGCCGGAAATGCACCCGCACCTGCCCACGATTGTCATCAACTGGCGAAGCATCGCAATTGGCTTGGATCTGTGAGGAGGCTCTGAACAAACAATACGCTGCATCAAAAGGAAGCCAGAACTCAGTGCGTCGGCCAAAGTCTAGTTCGACACTGGCCAACACCAACACATTTCCACACATTCCCACACATTCACACACATTTACTCACATTTACTCACATTCACACAAGACACACAGACACACATATACAGTCAGCCAGCCTTGAGGTCACTGCGAATGCGATGCGTGAAAATTCGTCAGTGCTGGCTTCTGCGTACACTCAAAAAAAAACAACTGAAAAGAAAATACCAATTAATTACCAAATATACTTATTTTGATGTTTTCAAATAAACCTTTCGTTGGCCTAACTCTCGCTGGCCCAACTCTCGGTGGTACAACTCTTGATGGCTCAACTCTCGCTGACCCAACACTCGCTGTCCGAACTCGCGCTTGCCAAACTTTCGGTGGCCCAGCCCTCGCAGGCCTAACTCTTGGTGGCCGAGCTCTCGCTGGCACAACTCTCACAGGCGCAACTCTCGCTGGGCAAACTCTCTCTGGCTCAACTCTCGTTGGTTCTCGTTTTTCGTTCTTCAGTACAACTTTCTTACGCTTAATTGTTGACCATACTCTTGTCCTCTGGACGCAAATTACGTCTTTAGACTTCAACTTGATACAACTTTATTCCAATAATACACGACGGTTCTCTTCGACTTTTGATAAAGAACTGCTCTGTATAACTCGTGACACAGAACTGCTCTGTTTAATAAGTCTACAATCTTGCCATTATCGTTACGTTTTTTAAATAATGTATTAAGTTGAAATCAAAATACGTAATATATGTAAGTACAATATATAGATATAGGCTACAGGGTATTTTACAGTCGGGCGCATCCGATTCATATGCTCTGCCCATTTTAGTATTTTACTTTATTAGTTTTTATTTTAAGCAATCGCATTTTGTTTTAAACTAAAATGTAAATCAGTAAAGTTTAATCAGATCAGTTTACCGGAGGGATGAAATTATTTCACAATAAAATCTGTAGCAGTTTTTGCTCAGTGCAGCTCTTCCTTACTCTACGGCCACGCCTCTATTTTACTATGCAGAAAAGCTCACGCACAGTCAAAGTTGTCACTGCGTGTGTGTCTGTGTGTCTGTGTTTGTGTGTTTGTATGTTTGTGTGTTTTGACTCTTCTGGGCGGTTCGTTGAGTTTTCCATGTCAGCTGTTTGAGTAGGGTGCCAGGCTAGGAGGAGGACCTGGCCAAGCCTCATGGACGCATGCGAGGCAAGGCAAATGCCAAAGAGCCAAAGCTGCAGGATGAAAAGGAAGGGCAATTCCACAAACACATTTCCTAACGAAATAACATAGTTTAAAATTAAATAATTTAATTATAATTTACACATATTTATGGAATATTATACGAAGCGCAACAGCAATGCTTCTTCTTACTTTTTTTGTCTGCAAGGCAAAGCCTGCAATACTATTTCTTTGATAGCGCCACTCTTTATCACCCGATTTCAAGGTAGATATATATATTGTTGGAGAGTTTACATTATACATTAATTATATGGTTTAGGGCAAAAAGGGGGCATGGCATCCAACATTTGAAATCAATTTGATATATGTATGTATGTGTTTCCAAGAACTCACAGGGTTATTAACTTTCCAGAATGTATGAATGAACGAGCCAGGTAGAAGGAGGCTTGGCAGACCCCATAAACTATATACATTCTTGATCAGGGTGAAGAGCTGAGACCATATAGCCATGTCTGTCTGTCTGTCTGTCAAAAAAGGAAGAAGAAGAATTGCTGCTACGCTTTGTGTGACAGTTTTATCAAATTATATATATATATTTTTTTAATATGTATTTCCCCCTTGCATAAGCCCCCTTAACACGTATTAACCACTTGACTGCACACACTTCACTGTGATTAGCAGCATTACTGTCTTGCTCAGCTCCCGCCAAAAAAAATCCCACCACCCACCACTCCGCTTCTGTGAATAGCGCTTTCTATGCTCCATCCCACCCAGTGCAGTATTTTGGTTGCTTTGAAGGCGAGGCGGCTACCCGCTGCATTACTTGTAATGCAGGCGGTATGCTTGGAGAGTTAGCGCGAACGAGCCAGCAAAGAGGAGATTGGCTAAGCGCTGCCTAGAAGGTGAGCTGACTACCCGCTGCATTACTTGTAATGCAGGCGGTATGCTTGGAGAGCCAGCACGAGCGAGCGAGCAGAGAGGAGAGTGGCTAAGCGCTGCCTATGAGGCGAGCTGGCTACCCGCTGCATTACTTGTAATGCAGGCGGTATGCTTGGAGAGTTAGCGCGAGCGAGCCAGCAAAGAGCAGATTGGCTAAGCGCTGCCTAGAAGGTGAGCTGACTACCCGCTGCATTACTTGTAATGCAGGAGGTATGCTTGGAGAGCCAGCGAGGAGAGCGGCTAAGTGAGCGACGGCGCAGCCTGCAAGCACTATAAATACAGCTGCTGCAGTGCTGCTGATCACAGTTCTTAAGCGGAGTGGCGAGTGTGCTTATTATAATAAATATTTGTTTAATATAATTTCAAAGCCATTAATTTGTGGATCTGGAGTGGACAATAGAGAGAGTTTGATGTTATCGGTATTAGGCTGCCGTTAAATCTGGCACTCATAAAAAAGTAAGAAGAATGAGCATTGCTGCTACGCTTCGTATGACAGTTTTATAAAATTATATTTAAAATATGGGGTACAGGGTATTCTACAGTCGGCCCCGTCCGACCTGGTCGACTGATCGTAACCGTTCAACCGTTTCTGTTCTTAAAATTGAGTTTTAGTGGTGCATTTGGCGATTGAGAGAGAGAGAGAGAGAGAGAGAAAGAGAGAATCCAGATTTTACTCTCTTATGCCGAAGTTCAAAGAGTTCAAGGCTTGCAAGCTTTTTCTTGTTTCTGTGTTTTATTCTGGAAATCTTATATTTTGTGTACATCTTTAGTGCATTTGCTAATGTATCGGATGCTTAAAATAACCCCTTATCAGCAGAGACTAGGCATATTACCAAAGGGCAAACAAACAAAAACAGAGCCATAAAGTAATAAAGAGCGAAACAGCAGCACAAAGAGTACGAGGCAAAACGATGCAGCCAAGAGAACAAAGAAAATCGTGGAGAATAGAGTTGGTTACCGTAGTTCAATTGAAGCATTCAGTTCCGTAGTTCAATTTTTGATGAGCGGTTCATTAAAATATAGATCAGCCCAAGTAATTTAGAGGGATTACTTGGCGCAATTATGCCAAAATATCAAACGATATTTGTATAAAAATATTTATCTTTATATTCAAACTGAACAGTATACAACAAAAACTGTAAATTAAGTGAACTGGTTAAAAAGTGAATTGTATAAGAAAGGACTTGTATAAGAAGTATATTGATCTTTTGTGAATGTATAATAAGTAAAGTATAATAATTTAAAAAATTTCAATGTGTAAGAAATGTACTGAATCAGAAGTGCATTGTATAAGAAGTAAACTGTATAAGAAGTAAATTATATTAGAAATGAACTGTATAAGAATCGAATAGTATAAGAAACAAATTGTATACGAAGTAAACTGTATGAAAAATAAACTGTATAAGAAGTGAACTTTATAAGAAATAAACTAAATAATAAGTGAACTGCATAAAATGCGAATTGTATAAGAAAGAAATTGTATAAGAAGTAAACTGTATAAGAAGCGAACGGTGTTAAAAATGAACTGTTTCAGAAGCGAATAGTATAAGAAACAAATTGTATAAAAAGTAAACTGTATGAAAAATAAACTGTATAAGAAGTGAACTTTATAAGAAATAAACTAAATAATAAGTGAACCGCATAAAATGCGACTTGTATAAGAAAGAAATTGTATAAGAAGTAAACTGTATAAGAAGCGAACGGTGTTAAAAATGAACTGTTTAAGAAGCGAATAGTATAAGAAGTAAGCTGTAAAAAAGGTGAACTGTATAAGAATTGTACCGAGGAGAAGTAAACTGCATAAGAGATGAACTGTATAAGAGTTGAAATGTCTATGTAAACTGTATAAGTGATCAGTATAAGAAGTGAAGTGCATGCATACATGAACTACAATGGGGGGATCCAGTTCTTAAGTTCAGGTTTTGGAACCATTCAATCGTTCAGCCGGAACTGAACGGGTCAACTCATGTGGAGAATGCAGCGGTCTTCAGTCTGCGTTCGCACTTTACTGCAAGCAGAAGTCTTCGAAGTCTGAGGATGCCACAACCGGTGCTCTTGATACATGGGGGGGCGGGGGACATAACGGATGCGCGCATCGCTGCCAAGTTCAGGGGCATTAAGGCGGCGCTGCGCGCGGCATGGCCGCAGCTGATGGGGGCGGCGACTGCCGACAGTGCGATGAATGCGGTGGAGAGCGCGGTGCGGTGCATGGAACTGGACGAGGCGTTCAATGCGGGCTATGGCGCCTGCCTCAACACCGCCGGCGAGGTGGAGATGGACGCCAGCCTGATGGAGGGGCACACGCTGCGCGCCGGCTGTGTGACCTTGCTGCGGGATGTGCAACATCCGATAACTGTGGCACGGCGCCTGCTGGAGAAGCGGCGTCATGTGTTTCTGGGCGGACAGGCCGCGCTGGAGCTGGCCTTGAGCACGGGCAGCGAACGCCTGCCGCCCGGCGCGCTGGTCACCGAGAGCGCCCAACAGGCGCTGGCCGAGTTCAAGCGGCAGGAGGCGCTGGGCACCGATGTGACCTTTGCGCCCACCGAATTGGACCAGCCGCGGTCCGATCCCAGCGGCGAGACCGTCGGAGCGGTTGCCATGGACGCCAATGGACACATCGTCGCTGGCACCTCGACGGGGGGCATCACCGGCAAGTGGCCAGGACGCATCGGAGACACGCCCGTGCTCGGCAGTGGCACCTATGCGGATGACACCATCGGCGGCGTCTCCACCACCGGCCATGGCGAGACCATCATGCGCTACAATCTTGCCCAGCGCATCATATCCGCCATGCAGCACCAGCAGCTGAGCGCCCAACAGGCAGCCGACCAAGAATGCCGCCAGATGACCAAGCGCCTCGTGGGCACCGGCGGCGCCATCGTCATCGATCGCAATGGCACAGTGGGCATCAGCTTCAGCACTGACCGCATGGCCTGGGGCTACGTGAGCGACGGCATCATTCACTACGGCATCGAGCATCAGGAGCTGCTGCAGGAGCCTCTGCTGGAGGAATAGTTGAAAATCGGCCTGCGATTGTACTATATATTTGCATGTTCTTTGAATAAATTGCTAAATCACCGCAAATGGATTTCATGCTATGTAGTTTTAGATAAGGAATCAGATCGGAAATCCGATCTTTATTTGGCGCTCCACCGATCTGGGCATAAACAAAATGAATTTCAAACTGTATATAGTTACAGAACAAGGTTCAGATCGGAAACCCGATCTTTATTGAACGAATTTCAAACAGTATATAGTAACAGATAAGGAATCAGATCGGAAATCCGATCTTTATTTGGGTTCCACCGATCTGGGCATAAACAAAATGAATAAATTGCTAAACTACCAGAAACGAATTTCAAACTGTATATAGTTACAGAACAAGAATCAGATCGGAAATCCGATCAGAAATCAAACAGTATATAGTAACAAATAAGGAATCAGATCGTCTTTATCCGATCTTTATTTGGCTTTCCACCGATCTGGGCATAAACAAAATGAATAAATTGCTAAAGTATCAGAATCGAGTTTCAAACTGTACATAGTTGCAGATCGGAAATCCGATCTTTATTTGGCTTTCCACCGATCTGGGCATAAACAAAATGAATAAATTACTTAAGTACCAGATACGAATTTCAAACTGTATATAGTTGCAAGTCAGAAATGAGATCGGAAACCCGATCTTTATCGAACAAATTTCAAACTAACTATACCGATCAAAAATCAGATCACAATTCCAATCCTTGTTTGATTTTCCACCGATCTGGGTATTCACAATATTTTACTAAAAAAACCACAAACGAATTAATATTATATGGTTACAGATCAGAAATCAGTTCGCAAATCCGATCTTTATTTCGCTTTTCACCGATCTGGTAGAATAATGCTAAATACCATATGAATTTTAATTTATTTTCTTTCTATATTTTTAATTTCTAGCAGACATTGAATAATTGAATGATTCAGATCGGAATTCCGATATTCATCGATACGGGTATTCACAATATGAATAAATACTAAATTACCATGCGGCTTATCAACTATATAATTTTCTTTTTGTATTGCGGCGTTAGCTAGTAGTTTTAGGTCCAGTTTTGTTGACAATTATGGAAAACAGAAACCAGGAAGCAGATGTGTTAAATAATTGGCCCTGAAATATATTGCATGTTATTAAATATTTTAGATGGATAGATATCTTAATCTCAAAATTCAATTACGTTTTACATTTGTATATTCAATTTCTTGTTGACTGAGATTAGTCGACATTCAATAAATAATTTATAAAATTATACGATATAGGTTTTGTTCTGTAGACCCGAATTCCGAAGTTTTTTTTACCTTGAATCTAGCAAATTGGCTTTTCAACCAAATCATCATCATGATAAGACACTCTTTATGGGTATAAAACAAGTTAATGATGATTTTTGTTTAGCAGAAACTTAAGAACTCTTAAACAGCTAGCGATAAAAACTAAACCGCATTTTTGTTATGAATTGAATTACCAAAATTAAGCCCAGACAATTCTGAATCAGAAGCAAGGCCAAAGGTTGGAGATGCTGAACCAAACCATTTATCAATCATCAATCAATCAGTTTTTATGAGCTTGCAGCACCGATAATATTATACGCAGTATAATGTCGTTAATTGCAGCTATTAAATATAATTACAAATTATCCCAAATAGATCATATTATAAATATATATATTAAATTTTAAATTAATTGCATATTGCAGATGTTTGCATCATCTTGTTTTGTGTATAAATTGGGCGTGGCAATATCGACATTATACTCTATATGCTTTGAATAAATTATTAACTATAGATACAGATACATACATACAATTATATTATATATGCTATATACAAGCTTAGCAAAATTAACATTGTTCAGTTACTTTCTATATAAACCAAAAATATTAAAAAAAAAAAAAAACTGAAAAAAATATTAAAAAAAAAGAGAAGCATGGAAAACCTGAGTTCGGACAATTGTCGAGTCTTCTGCAACATCGCTGCCTAGGCAGGCTGCGGCGCCTCCATTGAGCTAACCCTTGCCCCCTCGGGGCGCCACCTCGCGCTGTGACTCGTGTGCCTCGGTGATGCCGTAGCAATACTTGGCAGCCGGATTGCGGTATTTGTTCTCGTGCGCCACGGAGTGCGAGTTGGTGCGGCACTTGACCAGGCAGAGCTCGAAGTGATCCTCGACGCTGGCGTAGATGTACTTCTGGGTGTTGGACGCCTGCAGCACCTGCTCGAGCAGCGGACGCTTGTCCGGATGCAGGCAGCAGGAGACGCAGTACTCGTAGATGCCGCAGCAGTGCGTGCTGCTGTTGCAGCTGCGGCAGCTGTAGTACCCGATCCCCTCCAGCTCCACGTTGCAGCAACCGTTCTCCAATATCTGCTCACGCCGACAGACAAAGCCCAGCTCATCCGCCAGCAGCTCAATGCCCTGCACCGAGTTGCGGCACTGCTGCTGCAGATCGTGCGTCCTGTTCAGCTGCTCCTCCGGCGGCAGCAGCTGCTGCTGCCACAGCAGCGGACGCGTGCGCTGCACCCTGTACTCCTCCTCATAATGCAGGCCCCCGAAGGCGCCGCGCTGCGAATGGAGGCGTCAGTTAATTGTCTCTCGCTGCCCTGCCCGGCACTCACCCGATCGTAGATGCTGCCAAATATGTAGAGCAGAAGCAGCACCACCAGGATTATGTAAATAATTCGTCGTCGCAGTAGGCGTGTCAGAGCTGCTGGCCACATCATTTAGGGGCATCCGCATCATTGCCAGCGCCGTCTCCAGGCAACTGCTGGCGTCAAAGTTGTCCTGGCTGCAGTTGCTGCTGCTCCGCTACAGCGTTCCGATTGCCCAGTCGCTGCACTTGCATTTGTCGCTTAATCTATGCACTTTTTGTTTACTGTTCAGCTTTTGAAACATCGAAATCTGAAAGAATCGCAATTTGTTCGCGGCCAAACAGCTGTTGGCAGAGATGACACGAGCTCAGCGTTGCCAGATGGTGAACGCACTGGCCCTCACAAGCAGTGCTGTCCGATTTGAAATCAAAATTAGCCAAAAATAGCTGGAATACATTTTGGTATTTTATTTTTGGTATCTGTACCCATTGAAAAATAGGAAAAACAGGATTAATAACTTTTAGGATTAGAACTTTTAGAAAGAATCAGAATTAGCACCAACAACTGTGTGTCGGTGCCTTTTCAAAATTGGCAGTGGCAAGCGGGACGCTGGCACCAAACAACTCTAGCCAAGAACGATAAATAACGTTAAGAAGCCGTCGCTGACGTGAAAGTGCATATCGATAGACGCACGTTATCGAATCGTTCAAATTTAAATTAATTTAAATTATAAAGCTTTTCATGCTATAATAGGCAAACACACAAGTTGTAAAATGAACTAAATTGGCCAATGAACTAAATTGCAACAGATAGTAATAGTTAGGCAGTAGGAATCAGAATTAGCACCAACAAATGTGTTTTGGTGCCTTTTCGAAATGGGCAGTGGCAAGCGGGACGCTGGCACCAATACAACTCTAGCCAAGAACGATATAGAACGTTAAGAAGCCGTCGCTGACGTGAAAGTGCATATCGATAGACGCACGATAGACGCACGTTATCGAATCGTTCAAATTTAAATTAATTTAAATTATAAAGCTTTTCATGCTAAAATAGGCAAACACACAAGTTGTAAAATGAACTAAATTGGCCAATGAACTAAATTGCAACAGATAGTAATAGTTAGGCAGTAGGAATCAGAATTAGCACCAACAAATGTGTTTTGGTGCCTTTTCGAAATGGGCAGTGGCAAGCGGGACGCTGGCACCAATACAACTCTAGCCAAGAACGATATAGAACGTTAAGAAGCCGTCGCTGACGTGAAAGTGCCAAGGGCCCAAAGAAACGCGTCGATCTCGCTGCTCGCATAGGGGCAACGGCATTGGAGGAGCAACAACGGATCAAGATGCCACACACACACACACACACACACCGACACGCACACAGATGGGTCTATAGCTGGCTGGTGGTGTTGGCGCTGCCGACGCTCTGCCACGGCCTGCTGGAGGGTCTGTATTGTGGCAAGGAGAACTGCTACGATGTGCTGGGCGTGACGCGGGAGTCCTCCAAGGCGGACATCGGGCGGGCGTACCGGCTGCTGGCGCGCAAAACGCATCCGGATCTGCATAGGGGCGAGGAGGCGAAGGCGCTGGCGGAGCAGCAGTTCAAGCTGGTGGCCACCGCCTACGAGATACTGCGCGACGAGGAATCCCGCACGGATTACGACTATATGCTGGACAATCCGGACGCCTACTACGCCCACTACTATCGCTACTATCGCAGGCGCGTGGCGCCCAAGGTGGACGTGCGTCTGGTGATTGTGGTGACGCTGACGGTCATCTCGGTCATCCAGTACTATTCCGGCTGGCAGCGCTATGACTCGGCCATCAGATACTTTGCCACGGTGCCCAAGTATCGGAACAAGGCGCTGGACATTGCGCGGGATGAGATCCAGGAGCGGGTGCACAACAAGGGGGGCAAGGGCAAGCAGCGCAAAACGCTGTCCAAGACGGAGCAGAAGGAGGAGCTGGAGCGCATCATACGCAAGGTGATCGAGGAGAAGATGGACGTGCAGGGCGGCTATGCCAAGCCGACGCTCTGGGATGTGCTCTGGGTGCAGTTGCTCATCTGCCCCTACACCCTCGGCAACTTCATTGTGTGGCACGCCAAGTGGTTCTGGCGCTTCACGATACTCAAGCAGCAGTATGGCAGGGAGGAGCAACTGCATCTGATACGGCGCTACATGCGCATGGGGCAGCATCAGTTCAACTCGCTGGAGGACAAACAGATCGAGGAGTATCTGCAGCTGGAGCTCTGGCGGCGGGACAACTTTGAGGCGTGGAAGGCCGACCAGGACGAGGAGATGAAGAAGAAGCTGGCGGAAAATCCGCGCTACAAGGCCTACAGACGTTACATGAAGAACCATGGACCCGGACGCATCACCTTCGAGGATTAGACGAAAGAGACGCTTGCCTCTTGGGAAGGGGGGGGGGGGCAAGTTTTATTGCTCCGTTTGGGCAACGGCGTAATCCACCTGCGGCACCTAAAGTTCTGCTCCCGCTTGCAGCATAAAAGTTTTCGATTCGTCTTCTTTTTTTTTTTTTTTTTATTTTAAATAAATTGAAAGTTATGTTAATAATTCTGTAAACCATTATACTATATTCGGCCCATGGCCAAGACATTGACCTCGCCATTGAAACCGGTCCAAAAAGTGCTTACGTCTACCCCGAGCTCCACGTTTCCGCCGCCCCCCCCTGCGCGCCCCTGGCTAAGAAACGTGCTTAGCTCGGTGATTCTCAACAGCGGGAAAGAGAGGGGGAGAGAGTTAGTTAAAGAGTAAGAGAGAAACTAATGTTGTTAGCTCAATTGTCAAAATTTTTATAGAAAATATACTATATAGTACATGAAGTAAAACTTAAAATTGTTCTTTCAATTCGAGTCTTTGTTTTCTTTGTTTCTGGCCGATATTCGGCTCGTATTTGCCCCTGTGGCACCAGCTGTGGCACGTTTATACAGTTGCGCTGCGACTCTGCCGAAATCAGCGGCTCAGTCGAATGCAACCGACGGCTGCCAACGCTCTTCTGGGTTGTTGCAAACATAGGTAGATATAAAATATATCACTTTATTCTACTCGAAACAAATTTGTTGAGATCTTGATCTTGAAAGATCTGGAGAAAACGTACAAAAGAATGGATTAAATTAGCAAAATTCGGAGGCGTGGTAGACTCCAAAAAGTACATATATTCTAATTTACAACATAAGAAATTATCTTCATATTATGCATATACTATGTATATAAAATTAACTTAGCCGGGCTTAAATCAAAGTCAACTGAATCCGAACCCGGATTGAGCCAAATTGTTCTGTTCAACTCAACCAATTTTAATTTTATTTTCCGTTTATTATAAATGACCATCCTAAGACACTTACTTTTTTACTACTTCTAAAACATGTTTTAAGAATTATAATTCTGATAATATAAGTTCAAATTGATTGTAGCTCATAAAAATTAAACATCTTTAAACAGTTTCTAACAACCAGAACCGGAACCCACACAAAAACTTAAAGAAGCGTAACTATACGCCTTCTAACTCAACCCATTTTTTTGAAATAAATACATTTTTATGTAATATATATTACTATATATATTATTCATGAATGCTTATTTTTAGACCCTTTACTTTAAAAAAAGTAAAAAGGGTCTATTAGTTTAGTGCAAAAAGGAAATGTGTGTAACACCCAGAAGGAGGCGTGGCAGACCCCATAAAGTATATATATTCTTGATCAGGACGACAAGACGAGTCGATATAGCCATGTCCGTCTGTCCGTCTGTCTGTCCGTCTGTATGAACACCTAGATCTCAGCAACTATAAAAGCTAGAGACACCATATTCGGGATTTAGATTCTCCTATTTCGCGAGCAGCACGAGTTTGTTTTAGATTTTGGATACCTCCCCCCCTTCCCTCGCAAACCGCAAAAAGCTTCTGTAGCCACAGCTTTAAAATTATTGACTTGTAACGTAACTAGCTTATGATATTCTCTATTGACCCTGTGAATTTCGTTTCGATCGGATAAAAAACAGCGAAAATATGGAACGGACAATTTGCCGCACTAGGCAGAGGGGGAGGTTAGTGTGCGTGCCTTTGACTGTGTTTGTAAATGCATAAAGTTAAAGTAAAGGGTCTCCTACTGTCGGTTACGTCCGACTGTAGCCTCCGTCCTACTGATCTGCCCCATCCATATATTTATTCATTCTAAATTGAAATTGTTTACTAAAAACACAGAAGATATGAAAGAAACCAAATTAAAAACAAATTGAACAATAATATTAAATATAAAGCACGTTTAAAAACTAGATAGATAGATCATGAAACCACAACTTAAATCATTAAAGGATTGTTAAAACCCCAGAAAAACCGCAATCAGACCAAAGTTACTGGTTAACTATCAACACAGTTACAAATTTTATTTGAACATTTTGACGATACTTTTAAAAAAGTAACAACAATCTTAGTAAAAGAGCACACAATTAAATCGATTTCTTGTTGAAGAACCATATAAATATTAAACATACATATATCATGTATGGGAAGGGAATATATTGGCAAGTAAATTCTTAACTATTTTCGATTACATAGGGGAGCCAGAGTTTAACATCAGACTTTAATCTTTAACACTTTGTCAAAATACGGGTGCTGACTTCATACTTCTCAGGAAATTCGTAATTGTTTAGAAAAAACACACGAACTCTAAAAACAGCTACCAATAACATTTTAATTTTTAGCAGAAACGAAAAATAATAAACTACATATTTGTTTTGAACTTAATAAATAAAACAAAACAATCGAAACAATGCGTTACTATAAATAAACTAATATTCAGTATACAGTATACCTCATACAAATAATTGAACAATATGCACATTCTTGCTTTGTTTACACCTCTTTTTTGTAATTTCGATGAATGCAGAATGATTTCGTGATATGTGGGCGACAAAAATTCTTTCATTATTGAAAATATTAATGTTTTAAAAATAGTAAATTATGCTATCACCCCTAGATTCATATTTTAAATTTAAATTCGATAAAATCAATTAAATTGTATATCAATCGGTTTTAGGATACATATAAGAGAAACTTTTCACTCCTAAAACATTTTAAAGATAATTTCATTTATTGTTTGTTTATTTACAGATATTTCTACCCTGTACCCATAAAATGGGTTAAAAATAAGCCATTTTAACTTTCCTTTAAAGTGTATCGATAAAGCATCGTCCGTCTCTCTGTCCGACTGGCTATCCGTTTGTATAAACGCGTTGATGTCAACAACTATAAGAGCTAGATCAACCAAATTTAGAATGTAGATAGATGTATACCATAGGCTGATACAATTGATGTTGGATGCCACGTCCCCACGGATCTTACGAGGAGTACCAAAAACATGCAATACGTATAGATATAGGACCATACATTAAAGTTGAAGAAATTCTTAATAATCTACATTAAATAAAGCAATGTTTATACCATATATGTATGTATGCACAAGATATTTATATTTATATACAATATTTTATTTAAATAATAAAATCTAAATACAACTTAATACAAATATTTTAATAACTAATAATTTCAACAATATGCAAATTATTACATTAAGATTTGGGGAATTATTAAACATATAAATTATTTAGAGTTCCGTTTGACAAGTTATAAAGCATAGGGCGAATTAGATGCAATTTTTTATATGTTTTTATATAGTCTATTTTTGTTAATTACGCAAAATAGGAATCAACAGTCCCAGATTGCTTTAAGAGACTGTCGATCGGAAAACCGATTAATATGGAACGATCAATATGGCTAATACATTTAACTATCCTGAAAAGCGCATTGAAGAAGTTATAAAGGACTCAAGAGAATCAAGGCCTTAAAAGCATACTTAAATATATGTGGTGCAGGGCATGCTACAGTCGGTCGCGTCCGACTGATCGGCTCCATGCTTGCTGGTTCGTACTAGAACAGAGTTGTATTTAGTATATCTTTATTAGTATACTAGTATGTCTTTATTATTTACACAGCTTTTGGAGCACTAAATACTAGTTTGTTACGCATATATGCTTTAAATGGGCTACAGGTGGGCGTGGTTGTGGGCGTTGGCGTGGGCGTGGGCGCATTTAGTACTATTCCATCAGGTATTTGGCATCGCTGACCATATCATCGGCATCGAGCAGCACACCGACCAGTCCATAGGACACCTTCACGCTCAGGAACTCGTTCTCGTCCAGCTCCACACCATGGTCATGGTAATCGTGCATGCCATGCTTGCTGTCCTCCCCGCCGCCCCCGCCGGCATCCTCATCCTCGTCGTCGTCCTCGATGCTGTTGAACATGAAATCGTTGTTCACAATGCACTCCTCCAGCACCTTGGCCTGCTCCTCGCCCCCCGCCTGGTTGAGTGCATCCGTGCGCAGCGGCGCATCATCATCGTCATCATCATCATCATCCTGCAACTGCTGCTGCTGCTGCTGCTGCTGCTGCTGCTGTTGCTGCTGCTGTTGCTGCTGCTGCTGCTGCTGTTGCTGCTGCTGTTGCAGTTGTTGCTGTTGGCGCTGCTTGCGCAGCAGCTGACGCCGGCTGGGCTGATTGGGCAGCTGGAGGCTGCGATGCTGCTCCACGTGGGCGGCCAGGTAGCTCTTCTTGGTGAATCCCTTGTCGCACTGCGTGCACTGGAACTGCTTCTTGCCGGTGTGCGTGTGCCGGTGCACGGACAGCACATGGGCGTAGGCGAAACCCTTGTGGCACACCTCGCACACGTACGGACGCTCGCCCGTGTGGATGCGCTCGTGCTTCTTGCTGCTGCCAAAGTCGGAGAAGCGCCTGTCGCAGTAGTGGCAGCTGTACGGCTTCTGGCCCGTATGCACGCGCATATGGCGGCGCAGCTCCACGTTCGAGATGAACGCCTTCTGGCACACCTCGCAGGCGTAGGGGCGCTCGTTGTTGTGGCGCCGCATGTGCGCCGTCAGCGCATGCTGATACTTGTAGGTGTTGCCGCAGATATCACAGATCTTGGGCTCCGTGCAGCGGCGATTGCGAGCGGCATCGTTGATGGCCATATAGCTGAGCTGCTCCGCCGGCTGATGCTTCAGCTGCTGCTCTGCCGGCGGCTCCATTGGCTCCAGCGGCTCCATTGGCTCCAGCAGCTGCTGCTGCTCCTCCTCCAGCTGCTCCTCCTCCAGCTGCTCTGCCTCAAATTGCTGCTGCTGCTCCTGCTGCTCCTCCTGCTCCAGCTCCAGCTCCGCCTCACTTGGCTCCAGCGTCTCCGTCATCCAGTCCGCATCCAGCAGCAGCAGCGTGTCCTCCTCGGCATCCGTGGCCAGCTCCGACACGCTCTGCAGCACAATCGTCGTACCCGCAGCTGCCTCCGCCTTGCCCCTGCCCGGCGTGCGTCCCTCGGCGGGCAGGCGTTCGATCCGCAAGCTGGCTGGCAGCTTCAGCTGCTGCTCCGCATTGTCCGTGGACAGCAGCAGCGTGGCGGTCAGCGCCGATTGGAATATCTTCTGTGCCTCCGTGCAACTTTGCTGCATGTATTTTGTGTATATTTTGTGCGTGTTGCGCTTTTTTGTTGTTGCCGCCAGCTATCGATAGCCAGCAGTCGACAATGGCAGTTATCGATGGGCATGGCAACAACTGATACCAAAACCGCTTTTTTCCCGCCAGATCTGGCTGTTGCTAGAAAAATTCTAAACCTGCGGCAAGCGGAAATTTTGGCCTAAATTTGGCTTTGAATTATATTAATTCCATTAAACATATACAAGAGTATATATTTAGTCCTATTAAATAGGGTTATTCATTACTCTATGGGATAGGCCTAGTTGACAGAGTTGCCAGAGCGTGTCCGCCACATGATTCCCCCGCTAGATGAAGGCCTATCGGAATCGTACTGGGTCTCGAACTGATCGTCCGGATCGCGTAGTGTAGGTGTGTGGCTTAGTCCGTTCCGGAGCCACATTGCTTGAATCACTGGTTGGGTCAAGTGGTGACGGAGGGACGTCCAAAAATGCTGCTTTTAAACGATCGATCGATACATTTACCATTCGCTGACCCATTTGTAGTTTGAAGAATTTGTCCTCTTTGCTTAACACCAAAAATGGGCCTTCATAGGGTGCTTCCAACGGAGCTTTTACACGATCCACTCGCACAAAGACATGTGATGCTTCCCGTAACGCTGGCTGTAAAAAAACTTCTTTTGATCCATGACTGGATGTAATAGATTGCATTCTGCTTCTCAGAAGCTTAACAAATTCTGTTTCGTTAGCATCGTCTTCACTGGACGTCACAAATTCTCCTGGAATGCGAAGCTGGGAACCAAAAAGCATCTCCGCCAGGCTCGCTTGCAGATCTTCCTTCCACGTCGCACGTAGTCCCAACAGAACTAAAGGTAAGATCCCGCTCCAGTTGTTGGTCTCGTGACATTTGATTGCCGCTTTTAGAGTTCGGTGCCAGCGTTCTATCAACCCGTTGGACTGTGGATGATAGGCTGTGGTCCGCAAGTGTTTAATGCCTAGAATGCGCATTAATCCAGAGAACAGTGCCGATTCAAACTGGCGTCCTAGATCGCTAGTTATTTGCAGAGCAACTCCGAATATCGAAATCCTACCATGGATGAGCGCTGATGTGACCGTTTCCGCTGTAATATCTGGAATAGGAATCGCTGTTGGCCATCTGGAGAATCTGTCTATGCATGTAAGACAATACCTATTCCCTTTTGAGACAGGAAGCGGCCCAATTATGTCAATATTGATGTGATCAAAACGCCGGTCAATCGATCCGTAGCTTTCTAGTTCGCACAAAATTCCCAATATCCTTCGCCATAGCAGGCCAAACAAAACGATCCGACACTAATTTTGCCGTGGCCCTGCGCCCAGGATGTGCCAACTGATGTAATTATACCCTGTACCCATTGAAAAATGGGAAATACAGGGTTATTAACTTTGTCAGAATGTATGTAACAGGCAGAAGGAAGCGTGGTAGACCCCACAAAGTATATATATTCTTGATCAAGAGGACAAGACGAGTTGATTTAGCCTTGTCTGTCTGTCCGTCTGTATGAACGCGTCGATCTCAGCAACTATAAGAGCTAGAGCAGCCGTTTTGGTCATTTTTGAAAGGTGTATACCATACGCAGAACAAGTTTATTCCAAATTTTGGATACCACGCCCCTACCGCGAACAATGGCCATAAATACAATACATTGACCAATTTGAACGCGTAGATCTCAGCAACTATAAGAGCTAGAGAAGTCGTTTTGGTCATTTTTTTAAGGTGCATACCATACGCAGAACAAGTTTATTTCAATTTTTGGATGCCATGCCCCTACCGCGAATAATATCCATTAATATAATACATTGACAAATTTAAGACATATAAATCTATCTAAATAAATTCTTTCTTCTACGAACTGTGGAGATAATTAATATCTACCAATTTTGCCAATTTCAATTATTAAAAGAATTATGATTAATTAAAGATTTTTTTTTTGTAAATTGAATTTTGATGTATATGTAAGTAGTAGTAGGCTATGCTACATATAATAATATCCCGATATACCATTGCCCTCCTAGTGGTGTTCCCTGGGTATTGATTATATTTATTAATCGTTAGCGGATTCGAGCGGCGAAATAATATAAATAAAATATTTTTATTCAACATAGAAAGTTGGTATTCGGAATATAAATTGAAATAGATTCAAAATATATTTTAAATAGAATACTGTACTAGCAAGGCTGATCTTTAGTACAGGGTATAAGAAAGTCGGGCTTGTCCGACTGTCATGTCTTGCGGGCGATAGCCCGCGAGATTTTTTTCCATAACTTGTTTTCGTAGCGAAGCGGGGATAAACGGACGAATTCTGCTCTCACTCACGTCGCAGTAGATTGATGCAGCGGAATTTAGGAGTATCGTTTTTTTCAAATTCAGGGAAGTGTTGTTGCACTGAAGTAGCCTCTGAAGCTCTGGATCAGTCTCTTGGGCAGCTGCGATTGTTTCAAAGTCAATTTCCGTTATAGCATTTATTCTGGAGAGCACATCTGCAACCTCGTTATCTTTTCCAGGGAGATGACGGATATCTGTGGTAAACTGACCAATGAAATCCAGCTGTCGTGCTCGTCTTGGTGGAGCCTCGTCCATATTTTGCGAAAACGCAAATACTAATGGCTTATGATCCGTGAAAACGGTGAACTGTCTTCCTTCCAGAATAAATCTAAAGTGCTCTATAGCCAGGTTAATCGCGAGAAGCTCACGATCGTAGGTGGCATATTTTTTCTGAGCTGGATTAAGTTTTTTGGAGTAGAAACCTAGTGGCTGAAGGTGGCCATCTATAAGTTGATGTACCACCGCTCCCACTGCTGTATCTGACGCGTCTGTACATAGCGACAGAGGTGCTTCAGGTGACATGAAAGCAAGCAGTGCTGCGTTAGCTAATTGGTTTTTGCACGTGTGACGCAACCGACTGTAGGAGACCCTGTACTTTCCGTTTTCTTTGCTGTTTCTTATTCGATCGTAATGTAATTCACAGCATCGATGTGGATGTTGTCATAGACTACGTACATGCCACATCCCAAATCTTTAGCTTTAAAACTGAAGCTTTTAAAATGCAAACTATTGCTAAATTTGTTTTTCGATTAGCGGAGGAATGAGCGGAGTTATCAAAAAACCCAAACTAACTTGATCTGATGGCTGCATAGGAGAACATAAATACCAAAAAATGGTATTTCTAGCTCTTACAGTCTGCAAGATCTAGGTGGCTGCTCTGTCTGCGCTATCTTCGCTGTTTCTTTTCCGTTGGTAAAATAATTCACAGCATTGATGGATAATGCCATAGGCTGCGTACATGCCAAATCCCAAGTCTATAGCTTTTAAACTGTGGCTGTAGTGGCGCTTACATATATTTATAAAACAATTTACTGCTGCATAACTTCGCTGTTTCTTCTCCGTTTGTAATGTAATTTACAGCATCGATGGATAATTCAATAGGCTACGTACATTTCAAATTACAAGTCTGTAGCTTTATTATTGTAGCTGCAGTGGCACATCCATGCATTTTGAAAAAAATTGTCTCTTGCATATCTTCGCTACTTCCAATTCAAATCATTACAGTTTACAGTTTTTAAGATTTTTGAGGTAGGTGTACATTTTTGATGATTCGCGGATGAAGGAGGCGAGTTATCAAAAGTTTAAAACAAACTTGATCTGCTTGCATTAGCTGACTACCTAAATCGGGAAAGGTGGTGTCTTTAGCTTTTATAGTTGCTGAGATCTAGGTGTTCATACGGACGGACAGACGGACAGACGGACTCAGCTCGTCGTCCTGAGTCAGAATATATATACTTTGTGGGGTCTACCACGCTTCCTTCTGGGTGTTACATACATCTGTCATATGCACTAAATTAATAGAACCTTTTACTTTTTTAAAGTACAGGGTCTAAAAAATTACTTCAGGTGGTGAAATTCTTCGATGCTTGCTTCATCTTCTTGCTTGTCTTGTTTAGCGTTTGAGCTGACTTTCGTGATCCTGCTAGATCACGTCGGGGTCACCAGTTATCGGGGTATTGATAAGGAAAGAATGATGAATCCAAGCAATACCAGATATTTATTTAATTAATACAAAGCTCAAATTATGAATGCCGACTGACTATCGATATCAATCATATCGATAAAATGTTAGGATAGGCCGAGTTGACAGAGTGGCCAGAGCGTGCCCGCCAAAAGTGCATCCGTGCGCAGCGGCGCATCATCATCCTCATCATCATCATCATCCTGCAACTGCTGCTGCTGCTGCTGCTGCTGCTGCTGCTGTTGTTGCTGCTGCTGCTGCTGCTGCTGATGCTGTTGTTGTTGCTGCTGCTGTTGCAGTTGTTGCTGTTGGCGCTGCTTGCGCAGCAGCTGACGCCGGCTGGGCTGATTGGGCAGCTGGAGGCTGCGATGCTGCTCCACGTGGGCGGCCAGGTAGCTCTTCTTGGTGAATCCCTTGTCGCACTGCGTGCACTGGAACTGCTTCTTGCCGGTGTGCGTGTGCCGGTGCACGGACAGCACATGGGCGTAGGCGAAACCCTTGTGGCACACCTCGCACACGTACGGACGCTCGCCCGTGTGGATGCGCTCGTGCTTCTTGCTGCTGCCAAAGTCGGAGAAGCGCCTGTCGCAGTAGTGGCAGCTGTACGGCTTCTGGCCCGTATGCACGCGCATATGGCGGCGCAGCTCCACGTTCGAGATGAACGCCTTCTGGCACACCTCGCAGGCGTAGGGGCGCTCGTTGTTGTGGCGCCGCATGTGCGCCGTCAGCGCATGCTGATACTTGTAGGTGTTGCCGCAGATATCACAGATCTTGGGCTCCGTGCAGCGGCGATTGCGAGCGGCATCGTTGATGGCCATAAAGCTGTGCTGCTCCGCCGGCTGATGCTTCAGCTGCTGCTCTGCCGGCGGCTCTAGCGGCTCCATTGGCTCCAGCAGCTGCTGCTGCTCCTCCTCCTCCTCCAGCTGCTCTGCCTCAAATTGCTGCTGCTGCTCCTGCTGCTCCTGCTGCTCCTCCTGCTCCAGCTCCAGCTCCGCCTCACTTGGCTCCAGCGTCTCCGTCATCCAGTCCGCATCCAGCAGCAGCAGCGTGTCCTCCTCGGCATCCGTGGCCAGCTCCGACACGCTCTGCAGCACAATCGTCGTACCCGCAGCTGCCTCCGCCTTGCCCCTGCCCGGCGTGCGTCCCTCGGCGGGCAGGCGCTCGATCCGCAAGCTGGCTGGCAGCTTCAGCTGCTGCTCCGCATTGTCCGTGGACAGCAGCAGCGTGGCGGTCAGCGCCGATTGGAATATCTTCTGTGCCTCCGTGCATTTCAGCTGAAAGCGGTAGCTGATGCTCAGCTCGTTGCGGCAGCCGTGGCAGATCTTGTCCGGCAGCTTGCAGAGCAGCGACTTGTCCAGCCGCAGGCTGCTGCAGCTGCGCAGCTTCTCCACAATGGGCAGTTGGGGCGCCTCCGGATCTATGCCGTATATGGAGCAGTAGCCGGAGTTGGCGTCCAGGCAGACCAGACAGACGGCGCCCAGGTCCAGGACGCGGGGGCCGGTGTGGGGCATTTGTTTGGCTTTGGCTTTCGCTTTTTGCGATTTGTTATGAATTTCGTAAACAAAACGCCCGCACACACACGCACACACTTGCAACTTTGCTGCATGTATTTTGTGTATATTTTGTGCGTGTTGCGCTTTTTTGTTGTTGTCGCCAGCTATCGATAGCCAGCAGTCGACAATGGCAGTTATCGATGGGCATGGCAACAACTGATACCAAAACCGCTTTTTTCCCGCCAGATCTGGCTGTTGCTAGAAAAATTCTAAACCTGCGGCAAGCGGAAATTTTGGCTTGAATTTGGCTTTGAATTATATTAGTTCCTATAAACACATACAAGTGTATATATTTAGTCCTATTAAATAGGGTTATTAATAATTATAATAATAGTAAATAATAAAAATGAAATCAAAATATAATATAATACAATATATGTTAAGCATAAGGAGAATCAAAAAAAAAAAAACATCCATGTTGGCATCGCTGCTGCTGCTTATTGCTTAGCTTGTCAGCCCTGGCAGTCAACGTTTTCCGTTATCGATAACAGGTGAATTGCAATTGAAATTTGAACGGCGAACAAACAAAACTCAAATAAAAATTGCCGAACAAATGGAGCCGTCCACCAATACAATGGCGCAGCTAACGCGCCAAGTGGTGAATTACTTTGCCGACACGCCCGCGCCCAAGGACGCACAGGCCGCCCACTTCCAGCGCTACGGCGAGCTGATACGCTATCAGCAGATCAACCAAGCATTAGGCGATCTGACGCTGACGGCTGCCAAGTTCTACTGGCAGAAGCGTGGCATGAAGCTGCGCCGGCACACGGAGGAACTGCTGCCGGACGAGGAGGCGCGCCAGGCGCTGGTGGAGCGCAGCAAGCAGTGGCTCTATCCGCTGGCGGGCATCACGCTGCTCAACGAGCGCTACGGCCTGCGCTTTCAGCGGGCGCCCATCGTGAGCAGCGTCATCAGCCGCATTTTGGAGCGGGGCAGCGATTACGGCAGACACCAGCCACGCCCCAACATGCCCACCGTATGCGTCACGCTGCACGAGGCATTCGCCGACTTCGACTCCGCCTCCGACTTGGCCGCCGTCTCCGACTCGGCCGCCGCCTCCGACTCCGCCTCAGTCTCCGTCTCCGTCTCCAGCAACATCAAGCCCATGCACAAGTATCGCGGCCAGCAGCTGCTGGGCATCGTGAGTCGCATCTTGAGCTACAATCATGTGTGGCGCCTCGTGGCGCCCGAGCAGCAGACGGAGGAGACGCTGCTCCTGCGCGTCGAGTGCAACAACCAATCCACGGACTGCATAAGCCTGGTCTGCGGTCCGGTGCTGGAGCCCGACACCAAGACCGCCACTGGCATAGACACCTACAGCTATACGGAGTAAGTTCCTCGACAGCTGCACAGATCGTAAATTAACTTCAATTATCTTCTCTGTTCGCAGCCTGCGCTCCAACGACATGTTCCTGGTGGCCCTGCATCGCAACGGCGTCCGTGACTATCCCAAGGACAAGAAGCAGTTCCGCCGCCTCATGGATCAGCTGGGTCGTGCCGCCGTAGTGGTGGATCTGTTCGAGGTGCGCCACAACAGCAGCGCCACCATCGTGCGCAACGGCATGGGCAGATCCAAGGGTGCCAGCTACATCCTGTACAACTCCGCCCGCATCGAGACCCTCATGCGCACCTTCAACGCCCGCTTGGAGGCGGGCGAATACGCCCCCCTGCCGCCGCTGGACACCGTTGATCTGAGTGTGCTGGAAGGCGACGTACGTGTGATCTCAATTTTATAACTATTATTAACTTTCACAGAATGTGTTTAGCAGGCAGAAAGAGGCGTGGCAGAGCCCACAAAATATATATATATATATAGCCCAGACAGTGTCCGTCCGTCCGTCCGTCCGTCTGTTTGAGTTCGTCTATCTCAGCAACTATAAGAGCTAGAGCAGCCGTTTTGGTCATTTGTGAAAGGTGTCTACCATACGCAGATCAAGTTTATTTCAAATGTTTGATGCCACGCCCCATTTACGCCCTAATCAAACTATATACTCACTACCCTTATATTTATATGGCCTGAAAAGCGCATTAAAATCGGTTTATAAATACAGCAGATATTAACGACGCAATATCAAGTGTATTTCAAATGTTTGATGCCACGCCCCATTTACGCCCTAATGAAACTATATACTCACTACCCTTATATTTATATGGCCTGAAAAGCGCATTTAAATCGGTTTATAAATACAGCAGATATTAACGACGCAATATTTGGTTTTTGCAGCTCGACTGGCATTTGATATACGGCTACTTGCTGAGCTTTCCGGATATGCTGGAGTCGACGCTGGAGCATCTGGAGCGGGGCAAGTGCGGCGTGCATGTGCTGTTGCGCTACGTGGAGGAGTTGGCCAACGTCTTCAGTCGCTACTACCACACCAAACACATCCTCGTGGAGAACCGGGCCCACCTGACGCCCCAGCTCTACGCCCGCATCTATCTGGTCATGGCCGTACGCCAAGTGCTCAACGCAGCGCTGGCGCTGTTCGAGATAGAGCCGATGGAGTATATGTAGATCAAGCGCTTTTTGGAGAGACTTTTCTTGCATTGTTGTGTTGCAAGTATTTTTATTCAGTTGCCACAAATCAAGCCATGTCTATTTGGATCTTAGGACTATTATTGTTATAATTAGTTTAATTTAACCGTATTTACATTCAAAATGTAAGGTCGGAATCGCAATATTCTTAGGAACAACTGTATCAGCATTTTGAGCGCTTTTCTAATTAAATTCTAAATTAAATTTATGTTAATAAAAACTTGTCACGCACCGACGAAATGCAATTGGGGCAAGATTTGTTTAAACCGATTTGACTTAACTTAAACTCTTTAACAGCTGCCGAATAAGCTTCTGATAACGCCAGAAGACCAAAAAACAAAAACAATTTGTTTTTATCAAGTTAAGAAGATAATACACAGAAACATAAACATAAACAGAACATAAGCCAAACGTTGGCGATGCTGAAACATACAATAATTGATCAACCAATTGATCACGGTTCTATATAAATTGTAAATATCTATTTATTTAAATTAATCTGATTTTTATAATTTGTTCAATGAACAATTTTATTTTGCAACAAAATGTATTTGATTTTGTACCTTAGTATTCACGAATCACCATAAACTTTTGAAAAAATATTGAAAAATAAAACAAAATGTAATAAAATAAATTCTGACAGGCAGATAATATACCCAATTTGTAGATGAAAACATGATAGTTTGGTAATACATAACTCCAAAAGACGTTAAAAAGCTTAGGAAGCCCAGTATGTCAACGTATTGGAAGTCTGATTGAAGGATAGCTTAAATTTAAACCATAACGATCTTAAAAACGTTTCCAAAATAGAATGTGGATAACTGGAATTAATTTTAACGTCCTCGATTAGCCGTTATAAACCTCTAATCTTAACCCAAACGAGCGTCTCCAAGGCCATAATATAGCAACAGAGATATGCCAAAATCTTATGGAGAAGACTTCAAGCTGTTTTGGATGTCAAGGGCAATTAATTTAAATACTATTAAACCTATTTTGGGTTAATTGTCAACCCCCCTAATTGACCAACCCCTTATTTGACCAACTATATTATTAGTCGCTTCGCAGTCAATATGGTATGGAACCAAATAACTTTTGATTTGCATTGCTAACTATAAGCTAAATAAAGATATTCATTGAACAAATTATAACAATTGAATGAAATTAGATATAAATGCACATTTACAATTTATAAAAATCTCAATCAGTTGGCTGAGTCACTGTACATTTCCGGTCTTCAAACCGTAATTCGAATCTCCGACAATCTTTTTGGGTTTGCAGTTCGAGCTAAAAATTAAAAATACGCTAGGAACAGTCGGCCGAAAGTCTAGTTATAAGCAAACCCATTGAACTCTTTTTACTTTAAGTTGAGTTTGGGGTCTGCTGGGGTTTCGAGTATCTACAGAGTATACATATATACAATATAACTTGCTTCTCCCTCGATCTCATTAGTTCCGTAATTAGTTATAGCCAAAGCTCAACAATTGCAATCGGCTTTTTGGTTTTTGGCTTTTTTGCTGACAAATTCTCCATGCACACAGAAGCTAGGAAACAACGTAATACTATAATGGAATCCTCATCCTCTGATCCTCCGATCATCTGACCTGTTGCTTTTGCCGATTAAATTGCGTTATAAACTCCAGATTCTCGGCATTGTTGAGCAGCATTTGCTCCATGAGACGTGTGCTGCCCAGCGAGTTGGCCTTGGTGCCCAGACACATGTTGTATTGGGGCGCATCGAGTTGCGGATCACAGCTGATATCGTGATAGATGTGCACCAGCGTGGGATCTGGAGCACGGAAAACGCTCAGGCGTCGCCATTGCTCGGCTGCCTCGTTGTAGTCCAGGGGCACCTCGGCGGTATTGGCCAGAAAGCCACGTTGACGCGTTCCCACGCGCACGATCTTCTCCAGAAACTTGACGTCCTCCAAGCCCCAGCCGGTGATGTCCTTGTCAAAGCCATTGATGTCCTCGTCCAGTATATCCGACTTGTAGATGGCGCAAATGCCAAAGCCAAACTGCCTAAAGTAACCGTTCTCATCGTCGATCGGAATCTGCATGGAGTCAAAGGCATATGCATCTCCATCTGCATCTGCATCTCCATTTGAGCCACTTCGACGCTTCGGATCGTACTGGCTGAACACAATGGGCAGATACACCTGTCGACCACGCTGCGTATGCATGCGCACACGCTGCAGGGTTTCCACACCAAACACCATGTCCACATCGATGAACAGAATGATGTCCTCCTGCTGGATGTACGAGGATCGGGCCGCAATGTCCAGGGCGACGCCACGGGAGAATTGCCCGCTGCGTTGTATGAAATTGATCTGTTTGTAGATGTGGCGAGATCGCAAGTCCTGCAGTTTCCGCAGATGCTCCGACAGCTCCTCCATGGCACCAAAGATCACCACCAGCAGATCGCAGTGCTGCGACGCCTCAATGCAAACACGCTCGTACGTCTCCAAAAACCGCTGAAATGTGCCCAAGCGTCCGGCGATCGGCAGCACAAACACAATCTTGTCCGGCGTGGGCGTCATCGTGAAGTGGCTGCTCAGTCGGGCCATGCCGTTGTGCAGAATGTTGCCCAACAGACCTGCCGAGGATAAGGCTTGAGTGAATAATGAATTCAGTTTGATCGCAATCGATCTTCTGAGGCGCACTCACTTTTCTGCAATGTCACATTGTAGAAATCCTCATCGAACTCCTTCACAAAGATGCCCGTGAATGCCCGCTGCACATACAGATGTCTGCGCACCAGCACCGTCATCTTCTTGCCCCGATACTTCTTATAGATGAGCAGCAGATCGAGTATCAGATCTTGGCCATGCAGCGCATCCAGTCGATGGTAGCCATAGAGCAGCTCCCGGAACTCAATCACCCGTCCGCGTTGCCGTGAATAATAGTTGATGTTCTCCATCACCTCGGTGATCACATCCTCCAGACCCTCGCGCATGGCCGAATCGATCTTCTGCTTGGGATTCGCCGAACCCGCCGAGTACAGACTGCGCGATATGAAGGACCAGTCCAACAGATCAGCGGTGCTCATGGGCACAAATTTATTCAGCTCTGGACTAATGCCTGCAAAGAGAATTCATTAGCAGACGGTTACAATTTATTTTGTCAACTATATACAAATAAAATACACAATTCATTTAAGATCAAAAAATTCGATACAAGTTTAACCTACAACTTTGCGACCCATAAAACATCACTTAAAAACAATTATTTGGTACCTGAAATCTGCATATGGTTTTAAGAAATATTTGAATATCAGAAATTCTTAAAGTTCAGCATATAAGATTTTTTTTTTTTAATTTCGAAGATTTGAAAAAATAAGTTTTCAATTGTATAAACAAAACCAGAAACCAGCCGCCTCCTAGGTTCATTATAAGGAATCTCTCGCTGCCTAACTCTCGCTGGCTTAACTCTCGTTGGTCGAACTCTTGTTGGCCAAACTCTCGTTAACCGGATTCTCGTTGCCCTAACTCTCGCTGGCCAACTTTTCGCTGGCTCAACTCTCGTTGCCCTAACTCTCACTGGCCCATCTATCGCTGGCCGAACATATTTACAATTGTGTCTTATTTTTTCAAGAATTCCTTAAAAGCGCACAAAAAGCTTTACTATTAATTAATTAATCTTAATTTTATTTATTTTAATTTTATTTTAACTTACACTTATTTCAATTTGTAATTTAATTTTTGGTTGACTGGTCTTAGTCAACATTTAAATAAATAAATAAATAAATATTTTTTTGAAATACCAGAGTTTACGCTCTTTGCAGTTTCGAAATTTTTCGATCGAGTGATCTGAAAAAAGGCGGCTTTGACAACACTGCCGGTAGCCAGGCAGTCTATGTAGAAGCTTCAATTGAGAACGTGTGGAAAAAAGTATTGTGTTAGATATTTACGGAGTCAAAACGTTTAAAAAAAAATTAAAAAATCGTAAAAAGCATGTGGTCAAAAAACATACTTATATGGCTACATCTGCTATTGCTGGTGGGCTTTACAGCAGCTGATGATGAGCAGGAGCAGAGTGCGAGTTTTTGGCATGATCAGGCGCGTCAGCAGCTGAAGGTGCGTGTGGTACGTTCGAGGGAGGCGGGCATCCGGGACAGGCGCTTGGCGAAGAATATAATATTTCTACTGGGTGATGGTCTTTCGATTACCACAATAACCGCAGCCCGCATACTGAAGGGTCAGCGTGCGGGACGCACCGGAGAAGAGAGCCAATTGGCTTTGGACCAATTCCCCTTCTCCGGCCTGAGTAAAACGTACTGCACCAACAGCCAGACGCCGGACTCGGCGTGTTCCGGTACGGCGTGCTTGACGGGCGTTAAGACCAGCTTCGGCACAATTGGCCAAAGCGCTGAGGGCGAGAAGGTTGATTCAATCTTGACGTGGGCTCAATTACATGACAAAGCCACCGGCATTGTGACCACCACTGCGCTCAACGACGCTACTCCAGCAGCAGCGTACGCCCATGTGAGTAAACGATCCCAGAAATTGGATATAGCGCAACAGCTGTTTGAAGACGAGCCGGGATGCAATCTGCTTGTAATCCTCGGCGGTGGTCTGGACAAATATCTCTACGAGCGAAGCGGTGAACGGAATCTGGTCAAAGTGTGGTATGACAATCATCCGGATGGTTGTCTCTCCAGTAACCTGAGCCTGCTGCAATCCTGCGGCAACTGCAACGGCTCTATGCTCGGCATATTCTCGAAAAGCCACATGGACTACCATCTGAAGGCAAGCAGGAATCAGCCCAGGCTGAGGGATATGACAGCCGCTGCGATCAAGCGCCTGTCCCAACACCCCAACGGTTACTTCGTCCTCATAGAGGGGGGCCGCATCGATCATGCCCATCATGTGACCCGAGCTGGATTAGCACTGGACGAGATGCTGGAATTTGACGCTGCTGTCGAGATGGCCGTTAATATGACCAATAGCAGCGACACCCTAATTGTAGTCACGTCGGATCATTCGCACACGTTGACCATGTCCGGTTACGCCAATCGGGGCACCTCAATTTTGGGCGGAGACGAAAACCAGAGGGACTCCAACGATATACCGTACACCTCACTAAATTATGCGCTTGGGTTATGGCAGAGTCAAAATAAGGCCGGCCAACGTGAGAACCCCACACCTCTCCTGAATGAAAGTAAGTTTAGTTCGGCATATGTTTTATGTGTTACGCAATCTATATTTTTCGAATTTAGCTTCGTACACGCCCAGCTATATAAACGCCAGGGGCGTGCATTCCGGGGAGGATGTGCCCGTTTTTGCCCTGGGACCGCAGGCGCATCTATTTAGTGGCGTCATGGAACAGAATCTGTTGCCGCATCTGATGGCCCATGCGGGTTGCATCGGTCCAGCGCCTACGCGATGCAGGAATAACAGAAGCCCACACTGAGGCCTCAATTCAAATCGTTTGTTTACCGTTCATCTCACGTTTAAAATTTTTAATTGATATCGATAACACGAATACGTATTCAGCATGCCTCCACTCCCAATATCGATGACTATGTCATCGAACATGGAACGTGAAGTGTCGAACATTATCTGAGAAACAAGTTTAAAACTAAATTCATTGTTAAGTTACCACGTATATTTTGTAATCCTCGAACCTATTGTTTGCCTCTTTAATTGTCCAAGTTCAAACATTTTCAAATAATTGCAAATCAAATTGTTTCACGTTCATAATATCGATTGCACTCACACAATTATGCCAAGTTCGGTGAGCATCCACTAAATTGAAAAAGTTTTGCCATGGAACACGGAATATAGATGAGTTCAAAAGGAAATTACCAAGTATATTCCGACCCCCAAATACTGTTCACCCCTTTTATTGTTATGGAACGCGGAATATGGAAAGTGGAAAATGGAAAATGGAGCAAGTCCAAAAGAAGTATCATATCAAGGATCATAAACCTCAATATACCGTTTGCCCTTGCATTGATGTGAAACATGGAATATGAAACAACTTTAAAGCATGTTTAATGGGAAACTACTGAGTACTATATTGTAATCCCCAATGAGTCGTTTGCCCCTTTTATCGCCATGGAACAGGGAGTATGGAGTATGGAAAACGGAACATAGAACACGTTGAAAACAAGTTCACTAATAAATTATCAAGTATATGGTGATCCGCAAATACCGTTCACCCCATTTATTGTCATGGAACACGGAATATGGAAAGTGGAACATGGAACCAGTTCCAAAGAAAGTACAAACTATCAAGAATCATAATGTGTCGCTTGCCCCTTTTATCGCCATGGAACAGGAAGTACGGAAAATGGAACACGGAACAAGCTAAAAGCAAGTTCTATGAGAATTCATCAAGTATATTGTAACCCTGAAAAAGCATTTTGCTTTTTGCAATTCAAATTGTTTGTTCATTTCAAAAAATTTCAAAAAAATAATAAAATGGCGGCACATGATATCTCGTTATCGATAACTATGCCAAGCGTGCTGAGATCACGAGATCACGATCATGACGGTGTTGCCACACCGACTAAATTAGCCTATTTTGGCATGTAGCAATTTGAAAACAGTTCATCGAGAACTTACCAAGAATATTGTGATCCTCAAAGTGCCGTTTGCCCTTCTCGTTGTCCGGCACTGCCGCAGGGGAGACACTTGGCAGCATGTAGGTGCTATCGTCTGGCACCTCCAAGTACTTGGCCATGCGCTTGATGTCGCGATGCAGCAGCAGCGACTCCTGACGCAGTTCCTCGGCCTTGAGGCCCTGTATGTAAGAATGCAGGCGATACATCAGCGGCGCCTGCTTGATCGGATGCAGCGTGATGGCATTGTGTATTTCCTTGCGCTTTAGTTTTCCCGTATAGGCATTGCGACCACTGGAATTGTGTCGCAGTATGTACTGCATCTGTAAAGGTAAATCACAATTACCAGATGGATAAACCAAATAGAACATCATTGCCTCGCTTACCTCGTAGTTCCATGTGCACGGAATGCCGGCAAACTTTTGGACGCAGCGTCCCACCTCGACATCCTCGTGTGTGCTATAGAGATTCTTGAGGCAAGTCGGTATGTGGGGTGCAACACGACGTAGGGTCTCGCTGCTGAGTATTACGCCGGGCCCGCCCATGCAAAAGTTCTCGTCGAACTCAAGGGACAACAGACCGAATTCCTCTGTATTGCCCTTGCCTGCCTGTCCAATGAATTGCGGTTTCGAGCTGTCAATCGAGCGTAGGAAACGCTCCAATTTATCCGGCTCCATGTAGACATCATCATCCGCACGTATAAACCACTCAAAGCGATCTATGTAATGCTCATACATGTAGTAAAGCATCATAAAGGATTTCTTTTGGGGCGGATAGCGATCGTCTACATTTTTCAGCCCCACCACAGGCAATTCTTCCGAATAGCTACCCTCTGAGCTGAAGAATGCTATTCTGCCCGGCACCTCCTTGCCCCATGTATCATATACGGCTCGGGCACGACCTTCGATAAAATTCTTGGCAGTCATGACGCCAACAAATACCAAATTGCGCTGCGAATTCTGTATGGTATCGGTATCGTTAAGACCTATGATCTCCTGCGGTGTCTTCAGACTCGCTGGACGCAGACTGCAACGCTTGACAATCTCCAGAGCCCGATAGTTCTTGAGCTTAACAATCTCCAGGGCCCGATAGTTCTTTAGCACCGTGCCAATGCACAGGCCCAGTACAATCCCAAAGCAGGCAATGATCAGCGTCTTACGCTTCGTCATGGGATGCTGCAGCATTGTCATCGTGACCTCAAGAGATTCCACAGTTTAGCTAGTGTACATAAGGGAGCTGTCGGTAGAGAGATTGTTTCGGGAGTTAATACAGAACCAAACACAGACATCCACGATGTCTCTGGAACCAATGGTTGGTAGAGCATTTTATAAGTTTACTTTTCAAGATCAGTCGGACGGGCCCGACTGTATAATACCCTGCACCCTATATTTTCAATTTAATATTATAAAACTGTCACACGAAGCGTAGTATCAATGCTTCTTCTTCTAACTTTTTTACGTGCGTCAGTTTTATTAGCTGCGTTCCAAAGGGCGAGCAAGGCAACGCCTGCAATATTGCGGAGCTATCCTGTGCATTTTAGGATAGTTTAATATATTGGAAGAGAGTATATACATACTCCGAAAAACAATATTCTATGTTAAATATTACGCTTGTTATTCAACTTTTTTTGTTTTTGAATTTGTTTCGTATAAACGCTCCTGTGTTTATTGACCGATTTTAATGCGCTTTTCGGGATAGTTAAATATATTATAAGAGAGTATATATTCTATAATAACAACCTATGTTCAATATTACGTTTTTTAATCGGGTTTTATTGATTAGGGCGTATAGGGGGATTGGCATCCTTAATTTAAGAAAAGCCTCATTTGCGTATGATATAGACCTACCAATTACTGAAGATAGACTTTATGTAACTATATTTATGTCTCTAAACTTGATTTGCGTCTGGTATACACCTTTCAAAAGAGAACAAAACGGTTTTTCTAGCTTTTATAGTTTAATAAATCTCGGCGTTCATCCAGACGGACAGACAGACAGGCATGGCTAAATCGACTCAGCTCGTCACACTGATCAAGAATATATATAGTTTTTGGGGTCAGACACGCCTTCTAATGTCTGTTACATACAATCGCATAAAGTTATTAACCCTATTGTTCCCATTTTTCAATGCGCACAGGGTATAAAAAATGATCTTTATTTGTGAGAATTACTCATGCCAGATTTTCTTAGGAAATGAATGCTTATAATAAAGTGTTCTATTGATGTTGATGTTAGCTCTTACGTTTGACTGCACTTGGATTAAATAATGGAGAAATTAGAAGACAGACGAGAGGCGTAGATATAATGGAGAAAGACGGATTAAGAGTCTTGCTGACGCTGAAATATAGATCGCAGATAATCGAAAACAAATATTTTGAGCAGTTAAGCAAAAGGTGATTAATGAATAGGAGTAAAAGGGAATTGAGATAAGTATAGCTCACAGTTAAAATTACTTAGGCAATAAGAGAGACATACAAATTGTCCAATCAAGGTTATGTAATATCAGAAAGAAAATATTAGATCTAATAAAGATGAGGTGTAGAAAGTTTAAGATAGTGAAGTAGATGCTCAAACAAAGATCACAGTTAATCGGAACAAAGTTAAATATACAGTAGAATCCGGTTATAGCGACTTTCAAGGGACCGACGATTTTACGTCGTTATATCCGGAAGACAAAATCCATGATTTTGTTTCTTTTTCGTATTGAAAAAACACAAAATCCATAATTTTTTTTTGCTTCTTTTAGCATTGTTAAAGAAATCAAATTTTCCTCTTTAAAGTTTTTTTTTTTTGTTCGGCACGTCGCAATATCCGGTTGAATTGTGAAAAATCTCGTCGTTATAAGCGGTTTGACGCTAAAAGCGGAGACGTTCTAGGCGGAGGCCCTTTCATATAAGTTTGTATGGGAACCAACCAAACCATCGAGTTTTCGTCGCAATAACCGGACGGACGCTATAAGCGGCGTCGTTATAGCCGGATTCTACTGTACTTATCTTCATAACGAGAAATAAGGTTATTCCAATACAGATCATGGAGTATAAGATTTTGCTTAATACTGGCGAAATATTCGTATATACATAAAATCTCAACTCGAATCTATTTACAGATGTGCACTTACTACTTAAGGCAGCAATTGAGCGGAGATTGAAAATAAGCAAGAAACTCACGGCTGGCAACTGAATATAGCTAGCAACAGACATAAATTGGACATTGTACGTCCGTCCGTATGTCCAGCAATTGGATCGTGCCCCGTAATAATACAGCTGATGCCATATGTTGGGCCAACTTACAATATGTCTCACATGTCAGATTATATTCGTGCATGCATATAGTATCTGTATGGGGCCTTCCCAGACGTAAGTCTATACCTCGCCACCTCGGCACCTCCACACCCCTCACTGTCTCTGTGTCTGTATGTCTGTCTTTCTGTATTTCTGTGTACCATTTACGCCGACCGCACATATTTACTAATTAAATAAACAAACAGCTCAGAATACTATTTGGTCTACAAAAACTGATGAGTTCGCCGGTGTGCCATTAGATCGTCTTTGATCGGCTGAGAGTTTTTGTGCTTGGATTTGGTTTATTTAGTTAACAATCTGAAATATTTATTTAATTTTTTCAAATGTTTTGCGCGCACAATGGCCTTCGTGCTCTTCGCTGTTCTCTTTTGCCCATATGATTCACCTCTGCAGTTGTTTATATGTAAGTCTGTAGTCTCTTAACTCTATCTGGTGTAGAGCACAGAGTATCTCAATTATACAACAAGCCCTATCTATCTCTAGTTTGGGACGTTTTGTTTATGGCAGATAATAACTCATTTTCATTATTTTGTATTTTGTACTACGTTTATGCGCTTGAGTTTTATTGTTCTAGTATTACTTGGAAGTAGTTTATTTGGGTATTAGATAATCTTTCGATATAAGTGTGAGTATCTCACTCTTTCCCTCTCCCTGTCTCTCTCTGCGAACTTTGAAACAGATTACCTCATTGAACGTAAAATAGAGTTAAATTTAGATAGGTCTTGGATAAATTTGTAAGTGAAGCTAGCATTATTGAACTATGGCTACGAAAATGAAAATAGGATACCGCTCGATTCCATATATAAATATTTTCACGATCGGGGTAGCATCGATCATTTCATTCGTTTTCACTTATACCGGACGAAGGGACATGGTCCATAAGTGAAGTACCTTGAATTATACTAATTCTAGCTTCTCAGAATTTACATTTTATTTGGCAAAAACTTTTAGGGACGTAAGCAATTTCGAGACCCACTGTAATTTTTGAATTTTAGGTGCGACTGAAGCCTTTTGTCCCACTGTTCTGCACCGTCCTTACTGGTTTCTATATATATTTTTTGATTCATGCTTTTATTTTGCGCATTTTTTGTTTAATAGCAACTTAACTAAATGAGCTATTAAAATACAGTAGAAACCGGTTATAACGACGCCGCTTATAGCGTCCGTCCGGTTACTGCGTCGAAAACTCGATGGCTTGGTTGGTCCCCATACAAACTTATATGAAAGGGCCTCCGCTTAGAACGTCTCCGCTTTTAGCGTCAAACCGCTTATACCGACGAGATTTTTCACAATTCAACCGGATATTGCGACGTGCCGAACAAAAAAAAAAACTTTAAAGAGGAAAATTTGATTTCTTTAACAATGCTAAAAGAAGCAAGCAAAATCATGGATTTTGTGTTTTTTCAATACGAAAAAGAAACAAAATCATGGATTTTGTCATCCGGATATAACGACGGAAAATCGTCGGTCCCTTGAAAGTCGCTATAACCGAATTATACTGTAATTGAAATTCAGTCAGTTAAATATAACATTTAACAATATTATTTATTAATTTATTTATTTTATTTTAATTTTTCTTGTGTTTTAAAAGAATTTAATTATGTTTTTCGGCTGCTTTTACTAAGATTTTTTCCAATTGTATGGATGGGAAATGATCTTCTGCTCTGCTCTACATACAGACATTCATTCATACACACTGTTGTAGTTGCTGTGTGTGCATGAGAGAGAGAGAGTGTGTGTGTGTGTGTGTGAGTGTATGTGTGTGAATGTTACGACCCATTATGGCTTTTACTGCACTCACCTGTTGCTGCTGCTGCTGCACGTTGAGTTGTTTATATTTATTTTTGGAGAAGTTGTTGTTGTTGTTGCTGTCGTTAGTGCAGAGCAGGCAGAATCGGATTCGGATTTTTGGCGTTGTTGTTATGATTGTTTGGTTATTGGTTGTACTTAAAGTATGTGCAAGTGCTTGTATGTATGTATGTGCTATATGTATGGCCGTCTGTATGTACATACATATGTATGTAGATTGTGGACTGATAATTTTGCACAATTCGCACACGAGCGAGACAGAGACAACAGCAAGGAGCGACGACCGAACGGATAAGCAAGTGTCTGTCTGTCTCTGTCTACTGTCTACTGTCTACACTCTCTGCCGGCAGCGTCGTGTTGAGCTTTGACCACTGTTGCCAAAACCGCTTTTTCCCCGACAGATCTGGCTGTTTTTGCAGAGCATCTGCGGGCAAAATTGTAAAACTGCGAAGAGCGGGAATTTTAGAATTATTTTCAAAAGGAATTCAGCTGTTTGTAACATTCTGAGCAACAAATATTTGCCTCTTATCATTATTTAAATATATATTCGTCTATAACGCAAGGATCGCAAATATTTACAATTTTATTAGTTTAAAAAATTGAAGGCCAAAAAGACCCCAAGACGAGAAAATTTAAAAATATTTGTGATCTGCTATTCAATATATGATATATCAAATTTGTTTTGTTTTATAAAATTGAAAACTAACTCTTATTGCTAATGCTTATAATACAAATTGAAAATAAGGGTTTTCATTTAATTTTATTTTTCAAATAAAATTACGATATCTGTTTCAAAGCATTAGATGTTTTCAAGCTTCTCTACAAATTTTCCTTTTTTGTGCAGTTTTTTAAATTTTTTTAAATTTTTTTTTATTATTTTTTTTATTTTGTATTTGAAATTGGGCTGTTTGTGGCAACACTGCACTGATGTTTCTGCAGGCCAAGCAAAACACTTAAATACACGTTGAATGATTTGCAACAGCAGCAACAACAACAACAAAAATAACAACAAGAACAAAGCAACAAGAACAACTCGTTCAACTGTTGACAATTAAACGCCGTTGGGGCAATTAATGTGCTGGGCTTTCAAGTTGAACCGATGCAAAGACCACACACGCACACACACACACACACACACACACACACACCCAGACACACAGACGCTGTTTAATTATTTTCAGCCGTTGTTGTTGCTGTTTTACTGCCGTTACGACGATAAGTTCGCCAATGTCGATTTGTTATGCACGCGTTTTAATAATATTTCTGTTTTCCTGCACTTTTCCTGCCTTTGCTTTTCACCGAATTTCACTTTTCTTTGAAGCACAATAACAACAACACACAAACACACATTCGCGTAATTTTTGTTGTTGCTCGGCAAACCTGTTGTTGTTGCCTCTTGCTGCTGCTTGTTGTTCTTGTTGCCAACCTGCTCACGCCGAGAGTTCGTGCGTGTGTGCGTGCACGCGTGAGTGTGTGTGTGCGACAAGAACAAACGGCGAACTGAACGCCGTCGAAGAAGCAACCGAATGCGCGGTCTCAGTCGGCGCCCGCTGCTCCGTTGGCTCAACTGCCGAGAGAGAGACAGAGGGCCAGCAGCTGATCGAAAGCGCGAGAGAGCGCATAAGAGACCGGCTGCAGTGTTGCCAGTTTAGCTTATTATAGGCTAGATTTAGCATATTTTGAAATGGAAAAGCTTGAAAATTTTCAATCTAGCTTATAGCTTTAAATTTCGCATATTCTCGAGTTCATTTTAGCCTGTTCTAGCTTTAAATATATATTCCACATTTAAAGAATATATTTTATAATTCTTAAATGTTTTGCTGCATAAAAATATCAGAACTTTTTCTTTATGGCTTCCATTTCTATAAATTAAGTTTTTTATACCCTGTATCCATTGAAAAATGAAAAAACATGGGTAATAACTTTGTCAGAATGTATAAACGCTGAGATATCCTAAACTATAAAAGCTTGAGAAGCCGTTTTGGTAATTTTTGAAAGGTGTACACCATACGCAGATCAAGTTTAATTTAAATATTGGCTGACACGCCCCTTCCGCCCACAATGAACATAATTAGAATACACTCACCAATTTAAGAGACACAAATCTTTTTATAAAAATATATCAGAGTTGGTAGGTCTATATATTACGAAAATGAAGTTTGTTTCAAATTTTTGATGCCATCCCCCATTTACGCCCTAATTGATAAAATCAGAATAACAAGCGTTGTTTTAAAAATAGAACGTATAATTTATATTTAAAATATAAGGTACGAGGTACTCTACAGTCGGACCCGTCCGACTGAACTTCTGTGCGTTTTTGAACATTCAGTAGCAAATTATATGTTTTCTTTTATTTTATATTGCCCGATAATGTTGAGAATTTACAAATATTAACAAATTTGCATCAATTTTGTGTTTTTTCGTGCATTTAAATCTAGCTTATAATTCAGCATATATTTTTTAATATCTTAGCTATTTTTAGCTTATTTTTACACCCAATCTAGCTTATGCGAGTGCCCAAAACCTGGCAACACTGACCGGCTGGCTCCCTCTCGCCTACCTTAGCTGCCAAAGTAACTCTCACAGCCCTAGTCTAGGGCTGCAAAACTATCGATAGTGGGTACATCGATAGTTTTCAACTTCGATGTTTCAAAACCTCGATGTTTAAGAAAAAAAAACATCAATATATCATCAAAACATCAATAATTGTGTGCTGTATAAAAAAAGGTAAACATTAATTATTCCCTCGCATTTTTTAACATAAAAAGTTGAACAAATAAACATAGAATATTGTTATGCGGAATATAAACTCTCCTCTATAATATTTAATTATCCTTAAAAGTATCAAATTTGAAAATAAAATGTTCAATAACAAGCGTAATATTAAACATAGAATGTTGTTTTTCGGAATATACTTATACTCTCTTCTACTCTATTTAACTATCCTAAAAAGCGTATTGAAATCGGTTAATAAACAGTCGGGCCCGTCCGACTAATCTGCTCCGCCCATTCTGGTTTTGTTTATGTAAAATAATGTTATTAATTGAAGCTTAAAGCGTCACCATGCAGTGAAGTATCCGATATATCGATGTTCAAATTTTAACATCGATATATCGGACTATTGTGAATACATCGATACTTTCAATGGTAACATCGATTCTTTTGCAGCTCTACACTGACGTGCACAAGTCGATTTTTGGCGCTTGCCATTCGCTTTGCTTCGCTTGTTAAGTTTTTTTTTTTTAAGTTAAGTGTTTTTATTTTGTATTTGTAAACCTGATAAATATATTTCTGTCATACTGAAACAGTCCAGTTGAAGGCTCGATCGAGCAACATGGAGGAGGACAACAGCCAACTACCGCGTGGTAAGTAAAAACAGAAAAATCATTCACGCCATTGCTTCTTCAAAGCTGCAGCAAAATAAATTCAAAATGCGACGCTTAAAGTGTGTGTGTGTGTGTGTTGGTTACCGATACTACTACTACTATTTGTTTTATTAATTTATTTAAATTAATATTGCAGTGACGCGCGCCAGGGCACGCCGCCTGACCGTTACAGGGGAGCGCCTCGAAACCCCGCCTCTGAATGTGTCTGCAGACCAAGGTAAGCGCATTTAATAATATAATTTAATTTTATAAACAGTCGGACGTAACCGACAGCAGAAGACTCTTTACTTTGTGCATATGTGCTTACAAAACGTGCCTCCGATTGCACGCCCACAAAGCATGCCACACCAGCCCCCTATTGCTTAGTGCCGCAAATTAAATCTAGCATATCTTCGCTGTTTCTCATCCAATCGTAATGAAACCTAATTTCACCGATTTTCAATTTTCCTCGAAGCACAATAACAACAACACACAGACACATTCGCGTACTTTTTGTTGTTGCTGTTGCCTCTTGCTGCTGCTTGTTGTTCTTGTTGCTAACCTGCTCACGCCGAGAGTTCGTGCGTGTGTGCGTGTGTGCGTGTTTGCGTGTGTGCGTGCACGCGTGAGTATGTGTGTGCGACAAGAACAAACGGCGAACTGAACGCCGTCGAAGAAGCAACCGAATGCGCGGCCTCAGTCGGCGCCCGCTGCTCCGTTGGCTCAACTGCCGAGAGAGAGAGAGAGAGCCAGCAGCTGATCGTACGCGCGAGAGAGCGCATAAGAGACCGGCTGGCTCCCCAGAGGGAGCTGCCAAAGTAACTCTCACTGCTCACCAGTGCTGCCAATTTGGCCTTTTTGCGGATAGATCTGTCCTGTTATTATCATTTCTGCATATCTTCGCTGTTTCTCCGATCGTAATGAAATTTACAGCATCCGTTAAGACTACCGTAGACTACCTGCATGCCAAATAACAAGTCTGTGACTTTAATATTGTGGCTGCTGTCGTGCTTATAGTGTTTGAGATTTGCCTATTTTATATGATTTGTGTTTTTTATGATTTGCGTGGCAAGGGGGGAGGTATTAAAAATCTAAAACACACTCGTGCTGCTTACTGAATAGGAGAACCTAAATTCCGAATATGGTGTCTCTAGCACTTTTAGTTGCTGAGACGGACAGATGGACATACAGACGGACATGGCTATAACGAATCGGCTTATCGTTCTGATCAAGAATAAACCATATACTTTGTGGGGTTTGCCACGCCTTCGTCTGGGTGTTACACACATTTCCTCTTTGCACCAAGTAAAGGGTCTACAAATTTTAAATTTGCAATTTGTTAATTATTTATTGTTGTTGCAGTCGCATCGCCTGTTGAGCTGCGAAGTCGAACGCGCACCACCCGCCTGCCTGTGGCACGTGAAGAGACGGAGCCGCTCACGCCCACGTTGTCGGCTATGAAGCATGCCACACACACCCCGGCCTTGTCGGTGCGCAAGCAGCTGATGCTGAAGAACATCAATGGGCAGGACAAAGAGTCGCCGGCAACGGAGGATGAGCTGAAAACTAAGCAGCAGCATGTGGAAGCTAGACGCGATGCCCCCACTCCGACAGCGAATAGGCGCGTAACGCGATCTATGTCGACGACGCCCCCATTAATGAACGCGAAATCGGCGCCGTCTCCGAAATCTAGAGCTGAAACGAAAACTGAAACAGTTGCTGCTGTTAATGCGAATTTGCCAATTACAAAGAAACATAATGCATTCAAAAATATGTTTACTAAATGTAAGGTCAAAATGAAGAGAATGAACTTGTCTCTACGCAATTCAGTGGATTCAGCAACTCCTGTTAGGGTTAAGGAGGTTGAGGAGGAGAGTACCACAGCCGAGTTCAATACACCAGAAGGTGCAGCTCCCCAAACGTTGACTGATATGGAAGCAGCAGTTGAGGTCTCCGTACCATCACCGCCATTCGAAGCGATTGAAACAACTGCAAACCAAGCTGTTGATACGGTTGCCATAAAGACGGACACGATCGATTTGAACAAAACTTCTGTTACAGACTCGCTGGACGAGTCGACAGTTCAGCGCAGTTCCCAAACAGAGATCAGCGCTGACAAAGCGAACAATCTTTCAAAACCACAGATCGCAAATCTGACCAAAACTTTTGTTACAGACTCGCTGGACGAGTCGACAGTTCAGCGCAGTTCCCAAACAGAGATCAGCGCTGACAAAGATAATGGCAATCTACCGAAACCACAGATCTCAAATCTGAACAGTTGTTTAATTACTGAAGTTGTGACTTCGCAGGATATTACGCCAGGAACAATAAATCGTTTTCCAAAGCAGCAGCCTGAAGTAACAAAAAAGGTTACATTCAAAGCAGACGCTAAAGATGAGGACAAAGTTGTTAACGACAGTCAGGTCCAATATCGAAAAACTCCATGTCGTGCGCACACTCCGTGGCTTGAACAAGACACCCAGCCCGCAAAGAGCGCGCCGCTCAAAGCCCTTTTCTCAAAGGCCCTCAACAGCTCTACACCGTTATCAAAACCCGAGTCGTTGAGTGTGGAATCTGCAATTAATCCACCGTTGCCACAAATCGACTTAATTAAGCCTCTACCTTCGGTGGACATCACACCAATGTTGAACTCTGCTGAAAAGCCAAAAATAGCACTCAATATTGTGAAGCGAAAGGTCGAGGAAGTTGATGATGATGACGATGACGAAGAAGAGCAGGAATATAAACGAGGCATTTCCGATTTCCTTGACAACGAGGTGGAGGTGGTTTCCGACTATCAGTCGGGTGATTCCATGGACAGTTCGGAGCGTCGTGAGATTGAGGAGAATTTGATACATGATAATGGCGAATCAGTGGGCAGTCAGGATACCGATGTCAACGACGAAGACTCCGACGATGATGAAAAACTATCCTTCATTGTGTCCAATGAGGGTTCCTCGGAAGGGGATAAATCCACCGATAGCAACATTGAGTCCCTTTACTATTCATCTGATGACGAGAAAGATGATGCTCATGCCAAATCCAAAAAACAACGTAAACGCATCATAATAAACGATTCCAGCTCAGACAACTCAGACAAGAAGGCTGCTCTAAACGATGACCAGAAAGATGATGCTCATGCCATATCCAAAAAACAACGTAAACGCATTGTAATAAACGATTCCAGCTCAGACATGAAGGATCCTCTAAACAAAAGTGTGGAGATACATACAACAATATCTGCGTCAAACCCCATCTCTAAAATTGAACAACATACAAGCGATGAGGTGAAGAAGGTTGAGGAAATAGTTTCATCTGACGATGAACAGCCAGTGGACCAACAGAAGGTAAAGCATAAGTCTATTAAGTCTTTGTATATAACCAGTGATACCGAAGAAACAGCAGAGAGCAAACTGCTCTCAAACGAGGGCGAAAAAGCGAAACGCAAGTCTTTAGCTATCGATGCAAGTGATGCAAAAGATATATCAACCCGGGTCACAGTGGAAGAGGCTGAAACCAGTGGTAACATAAAGCACAAATCCATATCTGAAGATGCAGAGCGTGAGAAACCCAGCAACAAATCCTCTGACAACAACATCCTCAACAAACAACATGATAAGGAGGAAACAGCTCAGCTGGCTGAATTGTCTGCTTACGATTACAAGGATTTTCAACCTTTCCGATCAATTATTCAAACGCTCTCCGAGCAAAAGATTAACGTGTCGAAGCGCAAGCGCCTATTCAAAAGTTATAGTGGAGCCACCGTGGACTCGGATCCAGCGGATGCAGAACCGGAGCTAAAACATAAGAAAAAGAAAACTTCTTCTGATGATTCACGGTCCGAAGACAATAAAGTGGAAATGGCGTCCGCAGATGCCGAGTCTGCAACGTCTGCTGCTCCTGTAGCAGTTGCCGTGGCTGGAACGACTGGATCGACTTCTGCAGCAAAGCTGCTGGAACAGCGGAAACCGACCAAGGAGCCAAGGTTCATAGCAGCGCAGATGAAGGATGCCAAATGCAAGTACTTGCAGTACTGTGGCTCCGTGATGCAGGCCAAGCTGAAGGAGAAGCAGATGGTAAGCTAAATACCCCTATACCACTAAACTACTCTATACTTTTCCTGTACGGCCTATCCTGGAATACGGATTTTGTGTTTGGTATTCTGTACATCAGGATCGAATTGAATCTGTACAAAAGAAATTTCTCTTCTTCGCTCCCCGTGGTATCATCCAATACAGCGTAATTTAGTACCATAGACTAATCCTTTATCACTAATTACCCACTAACTCTAGTCTGATTGGAATTTCCTGGGTTTTCCCCAATCCCTGCAGCAAATACTGGGCCCATTTTATCTTATTTTCTTTGATTTTCATCCCCAGATTTACATTTACACTTACCTTTAAACATCATTTAAATTGTAAAATGTAATTACCCATTTATATTGTATTAATTTTTATGTTGTGTTTTATAGCGCATCGCTGCTGAAAAGAAGAAGCCACCGCCTAAGCCTGTTTTGCTTCCTTTTGACAAAGCCGCTTCTGCTCCAAGAGCCGAGAAGCCAAGCGATAAACCAGCCGTGATCAAGAAGGACGTCAAGCGCCTGCAGGCTACCAAGCGGACTTCGATGCATTCCGCGCAGATGCTTGTGCCGGACAAAAAGCAGGTGAGCTGCAATCAACCTCTGCACTCGAGCTTTGTATTAACCTCATCGTTGTTTATTACAGCCGCAATCCCAGGCCCGTAAGCTGTCGCCTCAGCCGCAGATCAGCTACAAAAGGAGCCCTGTCGCCAAGCAGATGAAGCGGCAGAAGCCCAAGGCGCCGGAAGCGTCTCCGGTCAATAGCTCGGATGAGGAGAATCGCAGCGATGTCGGGCGTTTCAAAAATCGCGCCGGATACACAACTGTTACGATGGACGTTGAGTCGAAACCAACGGAGTTGATTAAAACCCGAGTCGGCATTGTCAAAGTGGAGCCCTGCACACCGCCCTCCAAGTTTTTCAAAGAGTGTTCATCGCCATCGTCCTCAGCAGCCTCCTGTTATGGCTCGATGGACGTTGGGTCGAATCCAACGGAGTCGATTAAAACCCCATTCGGCATTGTCAAAGTGGAGCCCTGCAAACCGCCCTCCAAGTTTTCCAAAGAGTGTTCATCGCCATCGTCCTCAGCAGCCTCCTATTATGGCTCGATGGACGTTGGGTCGAAACCAACGGAGTTGATTAAAACCCCAGTCGGCATTCTCAAAGTGGAGCCCTGCAAACCGCCCTCCAAGTTTTCCAAATAGTATTTATCGCCATCGTCCTCAGCAGCCTCCTATTATGGCTTCCGGGAGCTAGCTGCCTTTCCAACGCTCCCCAAGTCCAAAATTGCTGCAAATTTGGAACATAATCCGACTACGGCGAAGTCTGCCTTGCGTGCCAATCAGAAAATGTTTGGCAAATGCAACAAATAATTTAAGCGTCAGATGTAACCATATTTTTTTGATAATACCCAAAATAAAAACCAAATTACACAACAAAAACTTTTTCTTTTTTTTAAATTTTTCAACCTATTTCCCGGGGTTTTTTTAAAATCTGTCCTTTTTTTTAGGTTGGCATCACTGCTGCTCATTGTCTTGTCTTGCGTGTGTGCGTGTGTGTGTGTGTGTGTGTTCAGAGTTCAAATCTGCCTTTTTCCCGCCAGATCTAGCTGTATATCAAGAGCATTTGCTAGAAATATTGTGCAACTGCAGCGGGAATTTTAGCTCTTTTAAGAAATTAATTAATTAATTAATTAATTAATTAATTAATCTTTTTGAGAAATGCTCTTCAAAAACATGTTTTTATGTTATATTACGTTACTGCTGTGTGTTCGAAATTCCATTTATGCTTAACATAAATCATTTTTAAAATATGTAATAATTTTCAATATATTATATTGATTTTATTTTGGTTATTCATTTGTATGTAGCTTTTTGATTTTTATTTATATCTTAGATATTTTATATTGCAAATCTAGCTACTTCTCGCAACACTGATCCTCAGGCATTCTTCTTTACAGCCTGGATGGAATTTTGGAAGCCGTTTGGATGCGATGCAAGAGAGATCTGAGATATCCCGCTAGAAGTTCTATTTAATAAGTTAAGTATTATGGGAAATTTACAGCTCGTACTGATGTTGTTCATGTGCCGTCATGTGATGCGTTCGCAACGTTTTTTTATTCTGCCCAAACGATCATGGGCAACATGTGGTAGTTCAATCTGAATCTCATTCTGATCTGAGAACAAAATGCGGCTTGCTTTGTTTACTGTTTCGAAGAATGCAACGCGTCATTAAAACTGTAGCAAATTTTTAATTCGAAAATTCCCAATCTCGCCTGATAAAGAGGAACAATAATTGAGTAAGATTCATATTTAGTTAGGCTACACAGATGATGTTGTTACTAATTTTTTTATCAGCAACAAGTGAATTTTTGTATTGTATTTATTTATAATTATTTAAATGCTGTAAAACTAAATATTTCATATTTAAATAACTGGCGATCGGTTAGCTTATAAATATCACATGCATTATTTAAAAAAAAATAAAGCAGACTTTTAGGCATTTATAAATACAATGGGCAATAAATTAAACATTTTAATTAACGGATTGATGTAAAAGTATTGCATAATAATCATAAATATCAATAACATGATAATTGTGCTGTGGCTCTTGCAAGTTGCAAATTGCAACATGCAACGGCAACGCTTCCGATAGTTTTCATACCATAACGGCTTTGTTGCAGTGCTGCCAGATCGTCATAAGCACGCTGGATGGCAGCACAGAGAAACCGCGCCAACGTTCGTCTGGCAGCGCCGCAAAAAGAAACGGTAAATATGCGAAAAATTTGTGCTCACGTGTTGCTTGTTCAGTTAATAAATAAATGATTGTGCCGTTGTAAGTAAGATAAGTTAAAAATTACAATAAATAACGAAAAACATGAAATTCGTGCTGTGGCTGTTGCTGTGTGCGGCATGCAACGGCAACGGCAACGCTTCCAACTCGTCCTCCATCTCGGCAGCCCAACGAGCTGCGGTGGCCAAGCTGCGGGGGGAGCTGAACGCTGCCTTGGAGGCGGAGGAGCCGGCGCTGGTAAGTACAGAAGATTGCCAGGGGCAACTGATATAATTTGATCCGATCCGATCTGATCCCATCCGATCCGCAGGATGGCGTCGTAGTGCAGCCGGAGTGGACCAAAGAAGGCAAGGCGCTGAGCGCGCCCAGCAAAGTTGTTGTTAACGAGTCCAATCTGCAGGCGGCACATGCGTTGCGCAGCGAGATTCATCAGGCGGTGGCCAGGCAGGGCCAGGCGGCGGAGGTGCGGCAGTTGGAGGCGGCGGTCAGGGCAAAAACGGCGCAGGCAGCGCCGGGCAGCGTTGGCGCTCCGCAGGAGGAGCAGCTGGGGGGCGATGACGCTGGGGGTGTCAACGTGGTGGATGCAGCGCCGTTGGACATTGATCTGGCGCAGTTGCAGCAGCTGCAACTGTCCAAGCGGCGCACACGGGAAATGCTGGTGCTCAGTCGCATTGTGGAGGATTTGACCTTTGATCTTGGCACAGAGGTCACGCAGTGGCTGCAACTGCAGCAGAATGCCAGCATCTACTTTGTAGGCCAGAGCAGCAGCGAACTGCTGCTGATCCAACAGCAGCCGCTGGCCAAAGACGCCGCCTTCCATGGCTATGCCACAATACAGAGATTGCCCCTGCCGGGGCGCATTGATGCGATGGCCAGCTGCGAGAGATGGAACGCCAAGCTGCAGCAGGCCGAGAGCTTGCTGCTGCTTGCCACAGAGCAGCAGTTGCTGTGGTACCGCCTGGACGGCAGCGCGGGCCTGGTGCAGTTCTGGCATTGGCCTCTGGGCCATCAGACTAACAGAATGCTGCCGTTCGTGGTGGAGAATCGTGAGCATCTGGCGCTGGTGCACAATCGCACGCTCAGCATTTACGCCTACGCGGCGGAGGAGCTGGAGTTCTGGATTGTGCAGCGCCTGCAGCGGGAGCAGCCCATCACCGCCCTCGCCGTGCTCGACACCGGCTGGGATCTGCTGCTGGCCCTGGGACAGGACAACGAGGCGCTGATCTATGCGCAGAATGTGCGCCAGTTGAGGCCAGAGGCGGGTCTGCAGCTGCAGCTGCGCCAGCAATTGGCGGCGCCACAGATTGCCGACATTGCGGCCTTCCAGATGGGCGGACGCAGCTATCTGGCGCTGGGCGGCCAACGGCCGCAGATACTCGCCTACGAGCAGGGCCAGCTGCTGCCCAAGACGGTGCTGGGCCAGAACTTTGGCCTGGTCGAGCTGTTTCTGCCGCTGCCCGTGCGCAGCTATCGGGATGATCTGCTGCTGTTGGTGCAGCATCGTGTGCACTTCGATACGCACAGCCTGCTGCAGCTGGAGGTGCTCGTGTGGAACGGTGAGGCGTTCGAGGCCAGCCTGCCGCCGCCCTGTCAGCTGGGCACGCAGATTCGCTACGGTGCCGGCTGTCTGCTGGACGAGCAGCGGGACAAGGGATTGGCGGGAGCTGTGCTGCTCCAGCGGCAGTTGCAGCCGCCGCTGTTGCTGGTGCCGCGTCAAGCGGCGCCCTCGGGACTCTTTCGGCTGCACACCGAGCTGCTGCCACGCAACTCCGAGCTGCACGATCTGCAGCAGATTCACAGCTTCATGCGCGACTGGGCGCAGGAGCAGCACAAGCTGCTGCAGCTGGCCCAGCAGCTGCTCCACGAGCCGGAGCCAACGACATACGAGCAGCTGAGCACGCCCATGCTGGTGAACAACGGCGCCAGCATTGGGGCATTGCTGGTGAACAGCGTGCCCTGGACGGCGCAGGATGCCGGCGTGGATCTGTCGGCGCTGCTGCAGCAGCTGCGCCTGCTGAAGCAGGAGCTATCGGGATCACGTGCGAAGCGCCAATCCATTTTCCACTATGACTACGAGCAGCTGGACTTCGATGTGGTCGAGGCGCAGCAGCTTTTTGTGGACAGTTTGAATCATGTGCCCTTCTACATACAGAATGCCACACTGCAGTTCAATGGCACCATCAATGTGCCACGCCTGCAGCTGCTGCAGCCACCCAGCGCTGAGCAATCCGAATCCCTGCCCTCAGTGACGCGTCAGCGCCTGCAACTGGACGGCGATCTCAGCTGTGACCATATCAACGGAGTGCCATGGACGCAGTTCATACAGCAGCTCGTCTGGCGCCACGATCCCCTCCAGCTCTCCCAGCTGCAGGTGCAAGGGGTAAGTGCCGACGTGCCCCATCATTCCACTGCGTCTAACACTCTCGTCTTTGCCGCCTTTGCAGGCCGTCGTCTTTGAGGACTCGCTGCATTTGAGTGCGCTCAACGAGCTCGTCTTCCCAGAGGATTATCTCTGGTCCCAGGACACCACCACGAGCATAGTGCGAGCACCCAAGCACTTTACCCAAACGCTATGTAAGTGATCGCATAAAGGGCATATGGAATGCAGAACAGACAGTATTCAGTCTTTAGTCTTTTGTCACGTAACGTCAGGACATATACATCGATTCCTTTCGACTTTTGTAAAGAATAGAAGCAAGCTCATCGATATCCTAAAACAAAATATTAGCAGAACTTTCGCACTATGTGAACTCTTAATAGAATCTCTCACTAAGAATTAATATATGGACGGGGCAGATCAGTGGGACGGAGGCTACAGTCGGACGTAACCGACAGTAGAAGACCCTTTACTTTACTATCACTACTACTATATGTACACACAAACACAATCAGAGGAACACATACTAAGCTACCCGCGTAGGCAAGGCGCACCACCCCCCCTCTGCATAGTGCGGCAAATTGTCCGTTCCATATTTTCGCTGTTTCTTATCCGATCAGAACGAATTCACAGGGTCAATAGAGAATGTCATAAACTAGTTACGTGCCAAATTACAAGACAATAGCTTTAAAGCTGTGGCTGCAGTAGCTTTTTGCGGTTTACGAGGGAAGGGGGGGAGGTATCCAAAATCTAAAACAAACTCGTGCTGCTCGGAGAACCTAAATCCCGAATATGGTGTCTCTAGCTCTTATAGTTGCTGAGATCTATGTGTTCATACAGACGGACAGACAGACGGACAGACAGACGGACGGACGGACATGGCTATATCGACTCGGCTTGTCGTCCTGATCAAGAATAAATATACTTTATGGGGCGTGGCACGCCTCCTTCTGGGTGTTACACACATTTCCTCTTTGCACTAAGTTAATAGACCCTTTTTACTTTTTTAAAGTAAAGGGTCTAAAAAATCTTTCCCAAAAAGTCATTACTTTAAAAATATGTAAAGAGTCTATTAAGAGTTAATGTGTGTGACACGCAGAAGGAGGCGTGGTATATATATGCTTGTTCAGGACGACGAGCTCAGTCGATCTGGCCATGTCCGTCCGCCTGTCTGTCCGTCCGCCAGTCTGTCCGTCCGTATGAACACCTAGATCTCAGCATCTATAAGAACTAGAGACACCATATTCGTAATTTAGGTTCTCCTATTCAGTAAGCAGCACGAGTTTGTTTTAGATTTTGGATACCCCCCCCCTTTCTTGATCGGATAAGAAACGGCAAAGATATACCACAGACAATTTGCGGCACTTGGCTGATCTTGCATTCGCGGGTCGCTTAAATACATAAAGTAAAGGGTCTCCTACTGTCGGTTACGTTCGACTGTAGCCTTCCATCCCACTGATCTGCCCTTTTAACTTTTTGTAATTATGTTTGGTTTTTCCTATTAAAAATGAAACAAAATGCAAATTTTTAACTTGAAGAAAACAGCCAGAAAATGTCGAAAAATGTATATTATAATGAGCTTTTGATGGCGTCAAAGATCGCTTCTTATTTTTTGTGCCATAGCGTTGAAATTCCTACTGACGTTCATCAGTAGTATCAGTATCGTTCATACTGGAACTAAATTGGTAGTTTGAATATAAAAACAGCAACTAAAAAGTTGACGTTTTAGCATTTAAATATTTATACCCTGTTCTTACATTGTACTGTATGTAATATAGTTGTAACTTCCATGTTAACGATCTTGCTTCTAGACGACGTAAAGCTCTGCCTCATTTCGGATGACATCACCTCACATTTATTGTTTCAAACAGACTTAGCTTGGTGCAAGCTCAAACTCCACTTAGACTGAAAAATGTTAGGTCATATTAGGCTAGGTCGTAAGCCAGCCTCAGCAATTGAGCCATTAAATAAACTAGAATTAAAAAAAAAAAAGTAAGCGCTTTAGGCTGTATGTAAATATGCATTTGTTTATAAAGTTAGGTATAATATATGTGAAATTTGAATTCATCTTGAAATAATCCAATGAATTTCAAGATCTCTAGATTACTAAAATTGTTTGTACTTCCTTTGTGCGTTTTATTCTGACATTCAGAATCGATATTATACAATTTATGCTACATAAAATATTTATTCATTGCTTAAATGGAATTCCCTGCCCTATTGAATAAAATTAAGTTTTCAATCCTCAGATTGATTATGAATTTTCTACTTATTTATAAATTATACATTTTAATTTCAAATTTTATTCTCCGATTCATTTACCTTTAATAACATGTAATTCTTTAATTTAAATGTTGCTTGATTTTAATTTTTATTTCAATTTGCAGCTGTCAACGCGCTGGACACTCTGGGCACCATCAACGGCCGTAATCCACAAGATGCCATAACGTTGAGTGATGCGCAGGATTGGCCAGGATGGGTTACCTTCACCCAGCTAGAGGTGGCCGAGGAGTTGCAGGTATTTATTTATTTATTGTTTAAACTAGTCTATTGCTAAAAGTCCAAGTCCAAATTAATTATTTTAATTTAATTGTATATCATTGCAATTGGTATTTGTCCCAGCAAGAGTTAAGCATCGAGAGTTAGGTAGCGAAAGAGAGGCAAACGAGAGTTAGGCCACCTGAAGTTGGGCCTTCGAGAGTTGGACCAGCAAGAGTTAGGCAGCAATAGTGCGGCCAGCACGAGTTGGGCAGTGAGAGTTGGGTCAGTGAGAATTAGGCAGCGAGATTTAGGCCAGCGAGAGTTGGGCCAGTTACGGTTACGACCGACTGTGGCCTTCCGCCCGATTGATCTGGTATATCAATAAGTTTATTTAGGTGTATTAGTGGGCTTAGTGTTGAAAGTATCGAAAGTAACAGAATTTACTATCAAATAATGGGTTAATATATTGGCTTGCCCTAAAAGTAATCGACATTTTTAAAAATAAAGTAAATTTTTTGTTGACCCTTTACTTTAAAAAAGTAAAAAGGGTCTATTAGTTTAGTGCAAAGAGGAAATGTGTGTAACACCCAGAAGGAGGCGTGGCAGACCCCATAAAGTATATATTCTTGATCAGGACGACAAGACGAGTCGATATAGCCATGTCCGTCTGTCCGTCTGTCTGTCTGTCCGTCCGTATGAACACCTAGATCTCAGCAACTATAAGAGCTAGAGACACCATATTCGGGATTTAGATTCTCCTATTTAGCGATCAGCACGAGTTTGTTTTAGATTTTGGATACCTCCCCCCCTTTCCCCGCAAACCGCAAAAAGCTACTGCAGCCACAGCTTTGAAGTTATTGACTTGTAATTTGGTACGTAACTAGCTTTTGACCCTGTGAATTTTGTTTCGATCGGATAAGAAACAGCGAACATATTTTTTTTTAATTTTAAATGAACCATAATCAATTATATATTTTCCATATTGCTGGACATCCTTTCGTCATATTTCCATTACCATCATTATTCCATGCTCACAGAAGTTCTGGCCTTTATCTGCAACTCTGTTTTTCCCATTTTTAAATAGGTACAGCGTATAAAAACATTGGACAACTAGTTCTTAACTTTAAAGTGTTTAATTTGCTTGCATTAACTCTCGCCTTGTCTTACAGTTGAATGGCAGCGCTCAGGGCCGGCAGTTTGAGGAGGCGCCTCTGAACCCCACGCTGCTGGAGTCGCAGCAAATCGACGCCGCCTGCCACTTCGAGGAGCTGATGGTGCATGGAGCACTGCGGCTGCGTGGCCTCTGGGACAACGGCAGCCTCTCCGCGCTGCTGGGCGATCTGGCCCAGAGGCCGGCCAATGCCAGCGAGGAGCTGGTGATACCGGGCGCCAAGCACGTGGAGCATTTGCTGCTGCCCGTGGACGCGCACGTGCTGGATGGACGGCTGGGCGGCGTGGCCATAGAGCAGTTTGTGACGAAGCACACGGAGCAGACGCTGCACAATCTGAGCACGCTGCATGGCTATGTGTACTTCCATCAGCTGCAGCTGAGCGGCGCCTACGATGGTGTGCAGTTGGAGCGGCTGCTGGAGCAGTCGCTGCGTGTGGACGCAACGCTGCTGGCGCCCAGCACGCGTCTGCATTTTGCCAACGCCGATGCAGTGCAGCTGCAGCAGCTGCAGGTGCGGCAGCTGCTCAACGATGTGCCGCTGGCCAGCGGCTATCAGCTGCTGCAGGAGCCGGTGCATCTGCAGCGGGCGCATTTCGAGCAGCTGCAGGCGGAGCAGCTGGATGTGGCGCACAATGTGACGGGCAACGGCAGCCTGAACGGACACGCGCTGGGGCAGCTGCTGCTGAGCCCGCCACGGCTGGACTACGTGCAGGTGCAGGAGCTGATGCTGCCGATGGGCGTGCAGGTGGCGCAGCTGCAGGGCGTGAACGCCGAGCGCCTGCTCAGCTTTCTGCAGCATCTGGACGAGCTGCCGCTGCTGATACTGCAGGGTCAGCTGCAGGTGGAGCAGATAGCCGTCAGCGGTTCCGTGCAGCTGGAGCGCCAGCTGAACACGCGCGATCTGGCGCAGCTGCAGCGCGACGTCGTCTGGCTGGATCAGCCCAATGAGCTGCGCACGCGCTGGCGCCTCGAGCGCTCGCCCAGCTTCGACAGCGATCTGCAGCTGCAGGGCAGCTACAATCAGCGTCTGCTGCTCGAGCTGCTGGACGACATTGTCTTCCGGCCAAACGCCAGCGACCAGCAGCTGACCATAGTGGGCACCAAGAAGTTCACTGGGCATCTGCAGGTGCTGCACACGCTCCAACTGCAGGCCATGAACGGTGTGCCCTTCGAGCGCTTCGCCAACAAGCGGCAGCCGCTGCACTTTGCCGGCGACGTGCAGCTGGAGGCGCCGCTGCACGTGTCGCACCTGCAGCTGCATGGGAAGCTCAATGGCCGGAACGTGGAGCAGCTGGAGCAGCGTCTGCACTGGCATCCGCAGCTGCAGAGCTTTGTGCTGCGTGGCGCCGTACGCTTGCCACAAACGCAGCAGCTGCAGCAGCTCACAGTGCTCGGCCATCTCGGCAATCGCAGCCTGGAGCCGCTGCAGCATTTCTTTGACAATGTGCTGCCCAAGCAGCAGGCGCAGCTCCAGGTGCAGAGCCCCAAAATCTTCACCGGACGCGTCAGCATACGCCAGGGTGCGCATATTGTGCAGCTGAATGGCATGCAGCTGGAGCAGCTGCTGCAGCAGCTCATCCTGCTGGACGCGCACAGCGCACAGACGCCGGTCACCATCCACACGCCCCTGATCTTCGAGGCGCCCGTGCAGCTGCAGCAGCTGCAGGTGGAGCAGCTCATCCTCCCCGGCCAACTGCTCAACGGCTGCAACATCAGCGACTGGCTGCTCGATACCGTACGCGTAGATCGCGATTGGCAGGCCGATGGTAAGTCCGTTATAGCCAAGTTATGGCCAGATCGACGAACTATTTAAACGTATTTCATCACTTCATGAGCTTGGGGTAATACCCATTGAGAAATGGGGAAAAACAGGGTTAATCACTTGTCAGAATGTATGAAACAGTCAAAATAAGGCGTATATATATTCGTGATCAGGTTGAGACGATTTAGCCCGTCTGTCCGTTCGTCCGTCTCTCAGCAACTATACCAGCTGAAGCAGGCGTTTTGGTCATTTTTGTAAGTTGTATACCATACTCAGGACAAGCTTATTTCAAATTTTGGATGCCACGCCCCTACCGAAACAATGACCATCAATTCAATACATTGAACAATTTAAGACATATAAATCTATCTGCGTAAATTCTGTCTTTTGAAAACTGTGGAGATTTTTAATATCTACCAATTCTATACATTTCCATTAAATCGGTCCATTAATAAAAGAATTATGATTAATTAAACATTTTCATATTGACATTATTTTTGTATGTACATATAAATAGCAGCATGCCATACACGAAAATATTACAGGCGAGCATTGTACAGGGTATAAGACAGTCTGGCTTGCCCGATTGTTTTATTTAAATTTTAATTTCTGGATGCTCAATTTTAATTTATAATTATAATTTTAATACGCTTGCTTGACTGGTCATAGTCAAAATTTAAATAAATAAATATTAAAAAACAATAAAAAAATTCTTGCCCTTGCAGCTCCGGTTCACTTTGCGCCTGGTGCGCTGGATGGCAATGGACTGCAGGTGGAGCAGCTGAATCATCTGAATCTGTCGCTTGTCGTCAGCCTGCATGCGGCGCAGCAGCTCAGCTATCCACTGCTGGCCAGGGAGCTGCATCTGGATGAGGGTCATGTGGTGCTGCAGGGCCTGGTGAATGGACGCAATCTCACGGAGGAATACGCCAACACGCTGCTGGTGGGTAAACACGGCTGCAATGCAGAGCTGGACTTCCATGCGATTTAATTGATTTTTTTTCGGTGATTAAATCGATTCTTTTTAGACCCATCACTTTAATAAAGTTAAAAATGGTCTATTAAAAGTTTGTACAAAGAGGAGATGTGTGTAACACCCAGAAGGAGGCGTGCCACACCCCACAAAGTATAGAAAGACAAGCTGAGTCGGTATAGCCATGTCCGTCTGTCCGTCCGTCTGAACACCTAGATCTCAGCAACTATTAGAGCTAGAGACACCATATTCGGGACTTAGGTTGTCCTATTCAGTAAGCAGTACAAGTTTGTTTTAGATTTTGGATTCCTCTCCCTATTCTCCCAGAATTGTAATTTGACATGTACGTAGTCTTTTGCATTTTACACTGATGTAATACATTTTTTTACGATCTGATACGAAATAGCAAAGATATGCAGAAGACAATTTTTGTGTAAAATGCATGTGTGTGCCGCTGCATTCACTGGCATTCTCCACCGATGCTGTACATTTCATTATGATCGGAAAAGAAACAGCGAAGATATGCGACATTCAATTTGCGGCACTATGCAGTGTCTGTCCGTCTGTACGAATGCTGAGATCTCTAAAAATAAAAGCGCTAGAGCAGCCATTTTAAGAATGTAGTTAGATGTGTACAGTAAGCAGATCAAGTTTGTTAAGAGTGTTGGATGCCACGCCTCCTTTACGCCCTAATCAATAAAGCTGGCACAACAAGCGTAATATTGAGCATAACATGTTGATATTCAGCATATACGCTCTCTACCATTATATTTAACTATGGAAATCGGTTAACAAACATGGAAGATATATTATTTTTTTAATTGAGCCTATTTTAAAAAGTGCATGTGAACATTGCTAACTGGTGCTGTCCTTTCAGGTGAACGCTGCGCACGTGCAACGCGTGGAGACGCCGCTGGTGCTGCAGTCGCTGCAGGTGAACGGCTCCCTGCTGGCCACATCGCCCATCAACGCCGATTCCGGCAATCTCAATCTGAGCGACGTGGCCACGATCCGGGAGCCGCAACTGTTGCTGCAGACGCCGCTCTACTTTGAGCTGCTGCATGCCCCCGAGCTGCGCACGGGCTTCCACACCAACGGCTTCAACTACACGGCCTGGCACGAGCAGAGCTTGTGGGCGCGAGGTCGGCCCAGGCAGATCATCAGCGGCAACTGGAGCGTGCGCTGGCTGCACGTGCAGCAGCCGGAGGCGCAACGGCAGCAACGGCAGCAACGCCGGCAGGCAACTGTGGCTGCGGAACAGCTGTGGAAGCTGTTGGAGCTGCTGCGTCTGCCGTATCAGTTGACGCAGCTGCGCCGTGGCTTCGAGCTGCGTCAGTCGGAAGCGCAGGCGGACATACGACGCGCATTTGCGCTGCAGTCAGCGGCGCAGAACGTCAGCTACCTGCTGCTCAATGAGCGGGACTGCTGGACACGCATCTATCGCTGGAACGGCACGGCGTACAACGCTGCCGGCGCCTTCGAGAGCGGACCCGTTGACCAGGCGGCTGTGCTGCAGCTGCGCAACGAAACCAGCGAGCAGTTCAGCTTTATGACCAGCTATGAGCTGCAGGATCCGGATCAGTATCGGGACTGGAACTGCAGCAGCCTGCAGCAACTGCAGACCTGGCGCACCAGTTCACGCAGTCGGACCGCGCCCTTGGAGCTGCCCAGCGCAATGCTGCAGCAGATGCGCCAGGAATCTCAGCAGCGTCAGCCTTTGCCCAGCTACCAGCATGGCATCAAGTTCCTGAACCGTCCCAGCTTCGCCTCCCAGCTGCATCCGCAGCCGCTGGCCGACAGTGCGCTCACGCCGGAGCAGCAGGAGACGCTGCGCCGGGGACTGCTGGAGCAGCTGATCTTCCGGCTGCAGACCGAGGTGAACATCACGCAGCTCAGCATACCCGAGAGCGATCTGTACGACGACGAGCATCTGGTGGAGGACTTCCTCTGGCTGATGCGCCAGCTGCAGGCGCACAAGCGCCACGCCCAATCCCCGCTGCTTGCCAAGCTCTCCACGGACGCGCTGCCCCTGCCCAATGATCCCGCTCGGGTGCTGGCCACGCGCAGCAGCCAATGGATTTGGCCAGTGTTCCAGCAGCTGCAAGCAGCAGCTGCCAACATCAGTCTGCCCCATGCCCATGCCCAATCCCAATCCCAAGCTCAAGCTGAGCTGCTGCTGCAGCTGGAGCAGACCGTCGGCGATGTGCTGCTCTTGGCCAACGATGCGACGGCGGAGCATGATGCCACCGTGCGTCTGCACGCCGTCATTGCCCGGCTGCGTCAGCTGGAGCAGCAGCTGCAGCTGCAGGCATCCCGGGAGCAGCAGCAGCAGCACCAGCCGGAGGCCAGCAGCATTGTCCACACGCAGCTGCTGCCCATGGCAGCCGAGCACTGGCAGCACCTGGAGACCATACGCCTGCATGTAGGTGCCGCAGCCAGCCCCAGGCTGCTCTATGCCCGCCTCACTGTGGCATCCGCTGCCTACGTGCAACTGCATCATGCCAACGGCAGCCTCTTCCAATCCCTGGCCGCCAATGCGCCCGCCCGCCACCTCACCGCCCTGCGGCTGCGCGATGAGACGCTGCTGGCCTTCGTCGAGGATTGCTGCCGGCTGCGCGTCTTCATCTATCGCGGCGTGCAGGGATTTGTGCCATTTGCGCAGTTCCAGACGCAGGCGGATGTGCTGCAGTTGCTCGCCGTGCGTCTGCCCCTGCAACGCGCCCCCGGCGCCCTCTACGCCCTGGCCGTGGTGCAGGCGCGCGGCGTCGTCTTCTATGAGCTGGTTGTCGCCGGCCTCTTCGAGCCTTGGCTGCCTGCCAAATAGGATTAATCGAGTCCGTTTTTGTTGTGCATTTAATGTAGGCTCCTTATGTTTATGTTTATGTTCATATATATATGTTTATGGCATATCAAATATGCGTACAACTGTACTAAATAGTGTTAATCGAATCCGTTTTTGTTATATATTTAATGTTAAGTTATGCGAATTGTGAATTAAGTTGGATGTATTATGTTTATGCTATATCGAATATGTTTAACCTGTTTGTACTCTTCCTAAGCTAGTGGGAAAACATTTTGCCTTCTATGCATGAAATAAATGAAATATATATAGATTTATGAATGTTAAAATTTATATAAATTTGTAATTTATAAATGTATTGTACATTTCATACGAGTATTGCAGAAATCTCAATGAAAAACATTGTTAAACAATTAAAATCAGAAAACCTTAACCTTAAACCTTATTAAAATATGTAATATAGTAATAAAAGAAATTTTAGTAAAAGGTAAATAAATAAAAGATAAGCTAAAAATGTCTCAAAATATATTTAACTAGGCTAGTAAATCTAAATTTCATTCAAATTTTGGTAATTTAATATTCATACAATTCAAAGTTTGTTGTTGAAAAAAAAAAAACAAATCTGAAAACTAAATGAAATAAAAATAAAAACAGCATTTCCAACCTTCGCCCAGTTTTACGAAATGTTCGAGCTCTCTCATAAATTAAACAAACATAAAATCAAAATAAAATATAAAGGAAAAACAAAAATACAAATTAAAATGTGCTTTAATTTTGTTTTGATTTAAATCTGCCAAATGCCGTCCAACTGCGTAAAGTGAATGGCGCTTCAGTATGCTTGCTTCCTGATGTATCCGTTGGATCAAGTGTCTCCGCCTCCGTCTCCATCTCCGTCTTCGTCTCCGTCTCCGCGTGTTTAGCTTGGATTCGTCTTATGTAAGCGACGCACAAAGTTAAGAGCTTTTAATTTCAGCTCGATTATGAGCTGAGAGAGTTATGCCAAAGCCAACGGAGAGATGCAGAAGAGACTGAGAAATTGTGAATGCGCATAAATACTCTTCAACATTTCCGATAATAATCGTGTAGAGTTGAGCTGCTATACTTGAGAGAAGTTTGGGGTGTGTTGGGTTTATGACGATATAACTCTCAACCGTTTTTGACTGTCCGTAAATAAGTCTCATTTACGAACTCTGTGCCAATAATTAGTGATAAATATGATATTTTTAGTGAATCGGTTGTGCTTAGGAAACACCCATCATTTTGTTCGTTTTACAGTCGGTCTTAACCAACAGTAGAAAACCCTGTACTTTGTTTTCTATAATACACCCAAATTCAAGCAATTTGTATGCTCCATTTCTTTGCTGTTTTTTGTGATTTGTGGAGGAATGGCAAGATATATCAAATATCTCAAACAAACTCGATGTGCAGACGATTTTGGAGAACCTACATACCAAAAATGGTGTCCTAAGCTTCTATAGTTGCTGAGATCATAGTTGCTATTCATATTCCTGTTACATACACTTTTCATTTGCACTAACTTTATTGGCAATTTGGGACTTTATTAAAATACAGGGTCATATTAAATGAATATTGGGAGCATAGTGAAAATGACCGTTTGTGGTGATTTCTTCTGATTTTCGGTCTTTAAATAACTCTAACTTAGTTGTTATTAAAAATCCATTATTTTTAAATACAGCTAACCGAAACCAAAACCGAAAAGTAGCGAAGGTGTTTTTCGGAGAAGATCGCAAAGAAAAAACAGTTGAAAGTTATTTGCAGGCTGTGATTGTTGTGCAACATTTCAACAATCGATTGCATTTGATTCTGGTTAATAACAGTTGAGAACATTTAGCTGAAGAAACTCTTAGTCGGCAAAGCGGTTAATACCTCAACTCTGTGGGGAATACGCTTACCCATTTATCAACTGGCCACAAAAGAAAATGCTACCCAACGCTTGTCGGCTAACGGGCCTTTCACTTGGCCCGCTGCCAGCTGAGACGCAAGGCAAACACAAACCGAACCTAGCCAAGCCAAAGTAAACAAGTTAAGGTAGCAGAAGCTGCAAATGAAGATGAAGACGAAGATGAAGATGAAGATGAAGATGAAGATGAGTTGGCCATCTGGTTAGTTGAGTTGCAATGTTGACATAAATTTCAAATGCAATTCGAATGCTGTAAAATTGCTGAGCATAAAATGCTGTTCAAGACGCGCACGATGTTAATTAGCAGTCACTGTCACTGCAAGTCTGGCATTTAACAGTTGCGACTCTGTGACTTGCGAGTCGTGTGATTGATTTGACACTTTACGGTGCTGTGAGTTAAAAGGGGCAAATAGCACTTAACGCAGCGTTGACATCAATTCGTCTGTCTGCAAACAAAAGACTTAGGCAACGAACTTGGCATTGCCTGCGCTGTTGTTGCCGTTGGCATTTGTCATGCTTACTTATGGCAGGAATTGGAGCACAATGCACGCGTTAACAGCATGTTGCAAGTGCTTCAAAGAAAACAACAACAGCAACAAAAATAAACAAACATTATGCGCAATTATGCTGGCGTCAACTTCAATGGCAGCTATAGCTCTTATGCAAATAGAATTGTATAACTTTTCTAGAAATTTGCATATTCCAATAAATATTATGCTAGTAACAGCTTGCACACTCTTCCTCTTCCTCTGCCCCTCCGCCGTCCCGCCGACGGTTTGTTGTTTCACTTTCGTTTAGAGCCAAAAAATTAGCAAAGCAAACAACAAAACAAACGGCAAATAAAAGCCACGAGGAGGAGAAAGTGAATGCCCGCTTTAAGTAAAAGCCACGACAATTTAGCGACTGCTAAAGACGAGTGACAAAAACCAACGCCCCGTCCTCTTAGCATACCCATAAGCCCAATAACACACCCAGACTTCGCTACGAGCCTGTCTTTTATTGTATTATCATTATTTTTCGCATATTTATGCACGCAACTTTAACGACGCTACGTTTTATTTTGAACTGTTGCTTTCAAGCAAACATTCGAGTGTATTTTAAATATGCAATTTCCAGTGTTAAAAAGGTCCATTTGATGTTGATCCATCAATAGCTATACATTCTTTTGTTTTTGTCAGCACAAATCAATTCTAACAATGAAATATAACTTTCCAGTCTACCAACAATTTATTTGATATGAATCCATTCAATATGCTTCATACTTTTGCTTAAAAAAACAAATTGGGTCGATAAAATATATATAAAAATATTTAAATGTTAACGTATAATAATTATGTTGATATTAAACAATCCAGTATCAATTGAATCATTTAATTGAACGAACTAAAACTTAAAAATGTTACAATAATTTATTACATATAATATCATTATTTTTATTATTTAAAAAAAATTTGGACAGGGCAGATCAGTCGGACGGGACAGATCAGTCGGACGGGCCCGACTGTAGAATACCCTGTGCCTTTTATTTTATATACAATTTTATAAAACTGTCACACTAAGCGTATCAGCAGTACTTCTTCTTCCCTTATTACGTGCGCCAGCTGCGCTGCGGTGCTGCTGCTGCTGCTGCTGCTGCGCTGCTGAGCTGCGCTGGCAATTGCGTAGCTTATATCTACTTTGTTTATTAACCGATTTTAATGCGCTTTTCAGATCAGTTAAATATAATAAAAAAGAGCGTTTAAACCAAATAACAACATTCTATGATTAATATTACGCTTGTTTCTGAACTTTTAAATTCAACTATTGTGAAGCTTATATCTCTTGTGTTTCGCAACCGATTTTAATGCGCTTTTCAGGATAGTTAAATATAATACAAGAGAGCTTATGTTCCGAATAACAACCTTCTATGTTCAATATTACGCTTGTTATTTAACTTTTTGTGTTAAAAATTCGAGGTTATGTCAGTTTTATTGATTTTTGGGCGTCAAGGGGGCGTGGCATCAACGATTTGAAATAAACTTGATCTGCGTATTGAATACACCTACCGATAGCAACCAAAACGGCAACTCTAGCTTTTGTAGTTTCCGAAATCGACGCGTTCATACAAACGGACAGACGGACAGACGGACAGACGGACGACAGACGGACAGACAGACAGACAGGGCTAAATCAACTCGGCTCGTCTCCCTGATCAAGAATATATATACTTTGTGGGGTCTGCCACGCCTCCTTCTGCCTGTTACATACATTCTGACAAAGTTATTAACCCTGTTTTCCCCATTTTTCAAAAGGGCACAGGGTATAAAAAGCTCTTTATATTTAAACTTAAAGTACACGAGATTTTATTAAACTTCGATAATTGCATTCAAATATATAGGAACAAATTGTAATACTTAAAAAACAATAATAATAATAAACTTGCTTGTTGCGTGCAAAATCATGAAGCTACTTTAATGGCTTTCTAATTCAGCAAACTTCTAGTATTTTTTTAAACTGCTGCATTTATTCAAGTATTTATTTGTTGCATGAACTGCGAGCGTAAAGGTATTCAAATTGTTGTTTTTAGTCAAGAATAATAGACAAAAAACAATATAATATTTGTGCAGTCATTGTCAGGCTGTTTGGTGTGGCATTTAGCCAGTAGCAGAGCTGTTGCAATGCTACAATTCACTACGCTGCAGTCGGACGCCACCGACACAAGTTAACCAAAATCATATTAAAAAAACAACTAAAAACTACTGCTGGGCTTAACAGCTGCTAGCTTAACAGTGTTAACAGTTTAATGTTATGCTGATGTATTCCCGTTAAAAGAATGCAATTTTATCAGCTTTTAAAAATGAATTAATGGCAAATAATATAGCATTTTTCCCCATAGTGCACTGTGGCACACTTAAGGTAAATACTCGTAATATGTTAAAACACAAGCTACACATCGTGGTGTAGTGTCGCCAAGGTGCTGCAGACGCATTCATCTAGTAGTACAGACAGAAATACATTTAACTTGCGATTTGCTTGATGTGAATACGTACATATATATATGTATAGATATATATGTATATATTTCTGCCATGTCAGCGACAAATTGTGTCAAATGTTGTCACCAAAGAGATGACAAAAGGGCAGACACGCTCAACTCCGACTGAGATTGAGACTCAGACTTAGACTGCGGCTTAGACTGAAACTGAACCGAACAAATACAATTTCGTTTAATGGCAATGTTACAAATTTGTTGCCAAAATCGTTAATAATTATTTGGAGCAAAGGCGTGCAGTGATTAAATATGCAATAACTGTCGCTGGCAGAGGCAAAAGCATACGCCTTAGGTAATACTACGAGTAGGCCGACATTACTTGTTTTTTTTTTTTTTTTGTATTTTATTTTATCAACATTACTATAGATAAACAACAAATGATTTTAAATGTAGCGTAATTGCATGAGTTGTGTTTTTTTTTTAAAGCGTTAGCAGATATTGTGTATTTAGTTTAGTTGAGCCAATTAATTTAGTTCAATAAATGAATGAATTTGATTTTATTAAATTTTTATTGATGTTGCAAAACTTAGTAGTTATATTTTCATTGGTTTACCTACAAAAAAAAACTATTTTAAGCTAAATTTGAATTTGTTGCAAGCCAAAACTTAAATTTAAATAATGTAAATTTAATTTTTCATTAATTTCTCCATGTAAAACACACTAATTTCTCAAAGGGGAAATTTAAAAATTTGGACGGGGCAGATCAGTAGGACGTGCCCGATTGCACAATACACTATTCAAAATATAATTTTAAGCAACTGTCACACGAAGCGTAGCAGCAATGCTTATTCTTCTTACTTTTTTATGAGTGCCAGATTTAACGGCAGCCTAATACCGCTAACATCAAACTCTCTCTATTGTCCACTCCAGATCCACAAATTAATGGCTTTGAAATTATAATAAACAAATATTTATTTTAATAGGCACACTCGCCACTCCACTTAAGCACTGTGATCAGCAGCACTGCAGCAGCTGTATGTATAGTGCTTGCAGGCTGCGCCGTCGCTCACTTAGCCGCTCTCCTCGCTGGCTCCCCAAGCATACCTTCTGCATTACAAGTAATGCAGCGGGTAGCCAGCTCGTCTCCTAGGCAGCGCTTAGCCACTCTCCTCTCTGCTCGCTCGCTCGTGCTGGCTCTCCAAGCATACCTCCTGCATTACAAGTAATGCAGCGGGTAGCCAGCTCGCCTCATAGGCAGCGCTTAGACACTCTTCTCTCTGCTCGCTCGCTCGTGCTGGCTCTCAAAGCATACCTCTTGCATTACAAGTAATGCAGCGGGTAGCCAGCTCGCCTCCTAGGCAGCGCTTAGCCACTCTCCTCTCTGCTCGCTCGCTCGTGCTGGCTCTCCAATCATACCTCCAGCATTACAAGAAATACAGCGGGTAGCCAGCTCGTCTCCTAGGCAGCGCTTAGCCACTCTCCTCTCTGCTCGCTCGCTCGTGCTGGCTCTCCAAGCATACCTCCTGCATTACAAGTAATGCAGCGGGTAGCCAGCTCGCCTCATAGGCAGCGCTTAGACACACTCCTCTCTGCTCGCTCGCTTGTGCTGGCTCTCCAAGCATACCTCCTGCATTACAAGTAATGCAGCGGGTAGCTGGCTCGCCTCATAGGCAGCGCTTAGCCACTCTCCTCTCTGCTCGCTCGCTCGTGCTGGCTCTCCAAGCATACCTCCTGCATTACAAGTAATGCAGCGGGTAGTCAGCTCACCTCCTAGGCAGCGCTTAGCCAATCTCCTCTATGCTGGCTCGCTCGTGCTAACTCTCCAAGCATACCTCCTGCATTACAAGTAATGCAGCGGGTAGCCAGCTCGCCTCATAGGCAGCGCTTAGCCACTCTCCTCGCTGTCTCTCCAAGCATACCTCCTGCATTACAAGTAATGCAGCGGGTAGCTGGCTCGCCTCCTAGGCAGCGCTTAGCCACTCTCCTCTCTGCTCGCTCGTTCATGCTGGCTCTCCAAGCATACCTACTGCATTACAAGTAATGCAGCGGGTAGCCAGCTCGCCTCTTAGGCAGCGCTTAGCCGCTCTCCTCTCTGCTCGCTCGCTCGTGGTGGCTCTCCAAGCATACCTCCTGCATTACAAGTAATGCAGCGGGTAGCCGCCTTGCCCACAAAGCAACCAAAATACTGTTTTGGGTGGGATGGAGCATAGAGAACGCTCTTCACAGAAGCGGAGTGGTGGGTGATGAGATTTTTTTGGCGGGAGCTGAGCAAGACAGTAGTGCTGCTAATCACAGTGTAGTGTGTGCAGTCAAGTTGTTAATACGTGTTAAGGGGGCCTATGCAAGATGGAAATATTAAAAAAATATATGTATATAATTTTATAAAACGTTCACACGAAGCGTAGCAGCAATTCTTCTTCTTCCGTTTTTGACAGACAGACAGACATGGCTATATGGACTCAGCTCTTCACCTTGATCAAAAATGTATATAGTTGTGGGGTATGCCACGCCTCCTTCTGCCTGTTATATACATTCGCACAAAGTTATTAACCCTGTTTTCCCATTTTTCAATGGGCACAGGGTATAAAAACAATTTGTGAACAAATTATTACTTATTATTATTACTAATAGCATTTTTCAAAAATTCTAAATTTATGATTTTTTTGTTGATTTTTATTGGTAACTCATGAACAAATTTATTTATTATTAAAGTTATCGATATAGGAAATATTGAATTAATCAACGCTGCCTGATAAAATTTCCATTTTTGCTCCCAATAAATTTTATTTAATATACATATTAAAAAACTTAACAACCCGAAATTTTGCTACAGCACAAATACTTAATGGTTAAACTTATTAAACTTAAATTTGATGTAGATTTAATTTACGATGTTTATTAATGGCAGCGCTTTATTCCATAACATGTAGCATTTAGACCACTTTCAAATTGCCTGAATGCAATTCTGCAAGATTAGTTAGCTCGAGTGGTAATTTTAACGAGATTTTTAAAGATTGGCTCGGCAAGAGCTCAAAGCAAAATGGGCCAAAACTCAACTGATTCGCTTAGTACTCGAACTCGTACTCATTGTCTTACTTGCCATCCAAATAAATAAGAAATACAATTGAACATTAAGTGCCCCATATAGCAAGTATCGATGGGTTCGAGTGCAGCGAAGCTCAACGCACGGCAATACGATCGCCAGATAGACATACTATATGTTCATGCAGGTTATATAGATACTCGTATATGTGTTTGGTAGGCATACGATATATGTATTAATGTTATGCAACATATGGCCCCACCAAAGCCAAAGCCAAAACCAAAGCAAAACCAATAAAAGAAAAAAAACAAAACCAAACAGCAAAACCAAATCAAATCAAATCGTAATCTGAAATTTCAAATCAAATGTGAAAAAGCGCAACTGTCGTCAACAGATCAAATAAACTGCCAGACACCAATAGGATGCATGGCAGGCGACCAGTCGGATGCTATTTGCAGCAGAACTATTGGATTGAAAACGGTTTTACCTTTGGACAAGTACAAAAGAGTATAATAAGTTAATGCAAATGGGAAGGAGGCGTGGCGGAGCCCAACAAGTATACCATACTATGGAACAGGATGAGTTGATATAGCCGAGTTGATATGTCTGTCCGTCTGTATAAGCATCTATATCTCGCAAACTGTAGCAGCTAGAGCAACCATTTTTGGAAATTAGGTTCTCCAATGAAGTAAGCTAAGAATGTTATAGAATACATCTCACCCTCTAACTTGGGGTATAAGTAGCTTATTGTATTCTCTATTTATGTAAACAATTGCGTTACGATCGGATAAGAAAATGCGAAGATATGCAACAGACAATTTTGTCGAATCTATAGAGGAGTGAAGTCCTTTGCTTTATGTGTGTGTGTGTGCATATACACAAAGTATAATTATAGATTTTTACCCGACTGATCCGCTACTTCTTACTGGTTATTGCAATTCTTAACATAGCTTTATGAAGCTATGTAATCTATGTACTACTCATAAGTCAGTCAGTCAGCCAGTCAGGACAAAGCGTTTTGTTGTCTGTATAGATGACAAATTAAAAATTGCATAAAATAGAATGTTATTGGAGGCAAATCCTTGGCCTTTGGCTTAGCCAGGTGTACTTGGTCAAGGTGAGCGGGGCCAGGCGAGGCAAAAATAAACAGCCAAAACATAGCAATCATAACAGCGACTGGCAACAGCAAACAAAACTGAGCATATAACACTTGAGAGCCAGATGAGCTCGCGGTCTTAACAATTTGGCACAGAATCCAAGTCCAACATCAACAGCAGCACCAACAAGGCAACAAGGCAACAAGCCAACGAGCCAACGAGCCAACTCGCCTAATGCATTTGCAGCTAACAGTTAGCGGCTTCTAGAGTCAACCAACTTGACTTGGCGCTCTCTCGGCCAAGAGAGCTGAAGACCGAAGAGACTGAGACAGTTTTGGCCGTCGCGTCGTCTGGCAACTGCGACTGTGTCGACCCGTTCGCTCAGTCTAATTCGAACACTCATTGAAAATGGTCTACAGGCCGCGCATGCGCCAAGCCTATAAATCCGCATTTGCCGCCAGCTCGTAAAACGTAATCGGAATCGTAATCGCAATCGGAATCGTAATCGTAATCGTATCGTAGTCGTAGTCTTAGTCGTAGACGCGCATGCATTGGAATTAAAATTTATCGTCAAATTAATTTTTTTTTTTTGCGTGTTATATTTTTTTCGAGTTCTCTTGTTGTGTCTGGTGTGTATCGAAAGTTTCGGGGCAGAAAACAAATTTGAAAACCAAAGATAAGGTAAACAAAAAATCACGAAAAATAAACGAAAAATAAATGAAAAATAAAATTGTGTAAAATTTCAAGACGTGACAACAGAAAACGAGGCCAAATTGGAGCGCCGAAATATGTTCAAATTAAAAGAAAATAGCACAAATTGAAAATTGTTTTGCTGTTAACAAGTCAGAAGCATAATTAAAACAGAATTTAATTATATTAATTTGTAGTTACGTTTTACTAAAAGTGCAACTTGTAAGAATAATAAATTTTTAACAAAATGGCCGCAAATAATAAACTGCTTGTTAAACTTTAATTTAGACCAAATTGAAATGAAAGTTAAAAAGCAACAGTTGAATAAGTTAATAAGAATAAGAAATTAAATTCATAATAAGTACGAATTGAAATTGAAAATAAAAATGCTCCTAATGATTCTACAATGAAAATATAATATTCAAAGCTTTAACAATGTTTTTAATGGCTGACAACGAAATATTGATTTTAAAAGCATTAATTAAATTCTGATATAACAAAACTCAATAATTATGTGCACTTTTGCCAGTGATGCAAACCCAATATTCCTCCAAATAAACCCAAAAGTTGAAGCAAACATGTAAATCACAAACTAACGCTAATATATGCATTAGCAAATGGGAAACATGCTTTCAACAGACCTTGCAATGACACGATATGACCTTGACACGACTGCATGGGCAACGTTGTTGCATTTAGTATGCAATCGGTAATCGACGCTGTGGCAACTCTAGAGGCGTGGGCTAAGCGAAGAGGATTTATGCAAATTTCACTCAATGCAACAGCAGAGACTATAAATTTGTGTATGAAATGAAATAGAAATGAATTAATTGATTTTTATAATTTACGATTGATTTGCATAAATCCCGTTCAATTCATTAGCTTTACGAGGTATATGAAGTTTGTGTAATACAACAGTTGATAAAAACTCGTTTGTCTCTTTAAAAATGCTCTGATCTCAGCCATATTTTGAACATATCAAAGCTGAAATTGGGTCTATTTCCAAATAGCAATAACCCCAAACATTTGCCGGCAATTCAAATCAAAAATGTCATGAATCATCAACGCGTTTAAGCGTTTAGAGTGGATTTTTGGCAAACTTTCTTCGGCTGCACAAAAAATGTCTTAATTCTTGGGCATGAAAATGATTAAGAAATCCATGTAAATGTTCGACATAATGTGCATTTTAATTGAAGTGATGTGAAACCTGTTTGAACTGGCAACAAGGTGACGGCACAAGTGGCAAAATCACAACAAGAAACCATTACTGGCAGTGAAATAATTTCTGAAAGACAACAAAATGTCAACGCGTAATTTTCATAATTATTAACAAACAAACAACGAACATTGAAAGCAACCACAACAATAACAACAATTTAAATAGGCAAAAGTGAACATTATAAGTGTTTTATTTTGCTTTTTATTATTATTTTTTTTTATATTTTGCTGGCACAGGTGAAAGTGTGTGTTCCCAAAAAAAGGGAAACAATAACAATAAATGAGTCAAAAACAAATATAAAAAAAAAAAACAAACTAAAATATAATAAAAATCAATAAAACAAATTAAGCGTTAAACATTTTTGCTAAAAGGTAAAAAATCAATTGAGTTGGTAAAAGTTGTGTAAATTAAAGAAAATCAAATGAAAACGTGAACGTGAACAGCAAAGCGCTAATGAGAATAAATAAGCCAAAGCAAGCAATCAATATATAGTCATTTATATATATATATATATATATGTATATATTGGCAAGCATTGTTCAGTTGCTATGTATAGATATTTACTGGGCATAATGTAGTGCAATTGAAATCAATTTAAGGTATCTCAAGTCAGCCGGTTACTCAGGATTTGCGCTGACTTCGTTTTTATTAGAGCCTGTACTCAAAGCGTGTCAAAGAGTCTGCTGAGTTTGTGCAACAGTTGCAAGCGAAACAACATCAATTGTATATATAACTATCAGAGCGTCTAGATAGCCGTGTTGTAATATTGAGTTGTGTTTAAGTTTGAGATGTGAGTGAAATGTCTCTTACTGTCGGTGGCGTACGACTGTAAGGCTTGCAACTGCATTTGACTTTGTGCCTGATCTGCCCGGTCTGGTCTCCCCAAAACAACATTCACTTGTCATATGTAGGCAACACTTACCACTTGGCTTAAATAGAATTTAACTGCAGCAGCCGCAGCCGCAGCGGCAACTGCAACCAAAACTCGCAAATTTTTGCCATAAACTGAAGCCAGTCCAGCCAGGTAGGCTGCAAAAAGCAGGAAAACCCGTAACAAGCGCAGTAGCAGCAAAGAGCTCAACAAAAACAATAACAAAAACCGCTAACACACACGTACATACGAGTATGTACATATGGCCAAAAGCCACAAACATTTGTAACAAGTTGCAGTAAAAGTGGTGCGTATAAGTCGCCCCGGTCTCTTTCCAGCTAAACACTTAAAGCTGCCTCTGCCGCTGCGGCACGAGCAGTTGCTGCCTGTATCCCCCCCCCCCCCTTCCCCACTCTATCAGCATTTTTTTCTATTTATTTTTCTCACTCTCCGCCCGCCTGGCTCTTTAACTAATGAAGCGCAACAGTTTTGGAAGTTGATGAATTTAACACGAGTTGTCGCTGCTGACTAATTGTCTAAAGTGAGAGCAGTCGACAGTCTGTCAGTCCCACTGTCCCTCTGTCCCACTGTTCAGCGGCGCTTTCTCAACAATAACTTACCGGAAATGGTAGCATTCGACCTTCCCCAGACTGCTTGACTATATACATAAATACGTATAATCGTAAATGCCTTCAAAGCATATCATATAAATTTGTGGCAATTGCGGCAAGTTTGTGCCTTAAGTCTTTTGTTTAATGCAGAGCACAGTGGCTGTTACATATGTCAAATATTTTACACCTTTCGTTGCAAACTATTAATTTATTTATTATTTATTTATTTTACTATTTAAATTGTATGAAGTGGTTTTTATTTTGGTTTTAATTTTATTTCATTTTTATTTCAAATGAGTTTTAAATGTCACTTAATTTGTTTTTGTTTATGTATTTGAAGCTAACACCACCGCTTAAATATTGATTATGCCTAAACAATCAAACATTGTTTTCTTTTTTTTCTTTTTTTTTAAATCCTGAATTTTAAACTAGTTTATTAAACGTATATTTTATGCCAGTATATTCATGAATAAACTGTCAACTCTGTTGCACAATCCATAATTCTTTATGCTTTAGACTTCAATTGAACATTATGCCCAGCGGTCATTGAATAAAGTTGAACGAGGGAATCATAATTATACGCTGCATCTTGTGAAAATGGTTAAACCAGTTTTTAATCATTTTGTGGAAATGTAATAGACAGAAATGGGCATGGCAGACTCCACTAAACATATATTTTTTGATCGGCACAACCAGCTGATTCATGTCCGTCTAGCTGTCTGACTATACAAATTACAGACACTTAATGTGGTATATACACATATATATGTGGATCTAGTTTATTTGTCATTTTGAATATCACGCCCACTCTGCCTGTAAATCAATACACCTATGTTATATGTTGAATTTTGAATAAAGAAGTTTTTCGGCTTGCCTATTTTGGGAATTATTTGAATAAATTTGTTAAACATGCATGGATTTAATAGTATCCGATCAGCCGGACGTACCCCATTGTAGAATATCCTGCGCCTTGCATTTTAAAAATAATTTTAAAAATGGTTATTAAATATCATATGAAACAATGGTTTACTATATCTTACTTGTTCTTTGTATCAAATGGTATGTCGGAGAACGAGCGAATAAAAAGCCTGCAATATATTCTTTAAAACTATATTCTGTGTTTATTAACCGATTTAAATAAGCTTTTCAGAATATATAAATATAATAATAGAGAGTACATAACATGATTAATAACCTTATATGTTCAAAAATAAGATGGTTATTAGATTTTAATCGATCAGATCGTAAAGAGGGCATGGCATCCAGCATTTGGAATACATTTAATCTGCGTATAATATAAACCTTTAAACAATCTGAAAATGGCTGTTTTAGCTTTAATATTTTCCGAGATCTTGGTTTTCTTTAAGACGAACAGGCAGACATACAGACGGACATTGCTAGATCAACTCAGATCGTCATCCTTATCAAGAATATATATGCTTTGTGTCCCTCTGACTGTTACAAACATTTGCACAAGGCTATTAACCTTATATTTATTCATTTTCTTCTACTTAGTCGAACATAAAACCTTCTTCATCATACAATTGTGGATCTCTAGTATTTCTGCTTGAAAGTATATCCTTGCGCTATGGAGCTCTAGTCAGTCTATATATTATTTTTTGGGTGTGGGTATCAAAACTACAGTAGCTCCCAAGCTGTCTCTCCTAAACAATGAGGTCAACTACAAATTAGTCAGTTAATAAACCCTGATCAAGCTCGACATACTTAACCGCTCGACAAATTCAAATACAAAGACCAAGATCACGTTAAACCGTTGCACCGACCATCTCATAAATTATGTTAACTTAACGATTCTCCAGAAGAACAGATGACAACGCTGAACCAACAACTTTCTTTGAGCCAACATTGAGTTTGATAAAAGGTGCGGCACCAGCATCTGATGTGAGTGTATTATTTTTTATGAGTAATCCGAATGGATTTCTCAAAGTTTTTTAACCGTATAATAAAGTAAATCGGCCTTTCGAAGGTCACTGCCATTACAGCGCGCCGGAGTGCCCCAATGCTCTTGATTAACTTGGCTAATGAAGTAGACTAACAATCTCAGGTGTTTTCCCTGCGTCACAATGGACAATAGCTAAAAAAAAGCTAAGCAAAAAAACAAAAAAAAAGAGCTAGCTAATGTGGCGCCTTAGCTATTATCTTAAATTGCATTGTTACTGCTGCTGTTGTTGCAGTAATTACGGTCGCTTTGGTACAAGTGTAATGAGAGTAACGAGAGGTCAACTGAATATTGACGTTTGCAGTGCCCAGAAAAGTCACATGAAAGAGTTCAGGGCTAATGCCTGATACATACATAAGTATGTATGTCTGTTGTCTCTGCCATGGTTTCAACTGGTAGTTCACTAAGTGCATTGCCACAACTAATAATAATAAGTTAATTAGTTTTTAAGTAGATTTACTGTTTGCCTTGCCTGCTGATTGCACAGCTCATTAGTTGTAATTGTTTTTGATACGATTTTAATATTAAACTCTACCGGAAGCACTTGATAAATTCTAAAACTGAACTTGAACCAAGTCAGAGGCTTAAAGCTTGTTTTTCTTCAAAGTTCAGTGCTTATAGATTAAGCTTAGGATTATTGTTAAGTTCACTGATTACATGATTTGCCCACTGCCATTTGTCTCTATATGATTTCAACTTGTTTTCTGATTGTGTTTAATTTTAAACTTTAATAAAGTTTCCTTTCTATTCGGAGTAGTTCCGCATGCTCTATAGTTCATCTTACCGATATTCTATTGCCGCATCGGAAACTATAAGAAATTTGAAATTTAGATAGATTATATTTATCTATCCCTAAAAGCTCATCGAATTAGTGTGATAAATACAAAAGTTATTAAACAAACTATATTACACATTTGTGAGCTTTAATTATTGCTACTATAATTAATTTTAGTGTTTAGATTATTTTTTTTTACATATTTTTATAAATAAATAAATAATATTGTAATTAATAAATTAAATAAAAGCTCGCTTAAATCAACATTCCACTTAAAGCTTTTAAGCTTTCTGGTTTAAAATGTATTTTACTTTAAACTTTGATTTCACTTTTTATTTAACTCTAATTAGTTCTCTTATATAAAATATTAAAAAAATATTTTATACAGTATACAATTTTCTATTTAAGGCTGAGCATTAGTTAAATCTTTGCTTTACTTAAATCTGCTGTTTTTTGAGCTTTAAGCACTTTTTAATCTCCTAAAAGCATTAGCTGGTTTGTTTTAATCTTAAACACGTACATCTTAACTTGATAATGTCTGGAAAAGATCATAAACTCTTGGGACGAGTGCTTAAACTCTTCTGAACCTTACGATTTGATGTCAACTTTTTACTCTAAAGACAATTTCACTTCCGCCTTATTAAAGACTTGAACATGTGTGTGTGTGTGTGTGTGTGTGTTTGTGAATGTGAAAATGTGAAAATGAAATAACAAATTGAAGCGTCAAATAATAATAATAATAATAATAACATTAAATAATACGACAAATCGCATTAAATGCACTGCAGGCAGGGACTAGGCCACTGTGAATAACGTATGTAGTTTATAATGCTAATAACAATAACAATAACAAACGCCAGAAATTACTTAACAGCAATTTAATTGTTGCCACACGCATACACACACACGCACACACACACACACACACACACACGCACACACACACAGAAGCAGCACAGCGCAGTCGACGTTGACGTTGAAGTCTAATGCGCTTCAGTGACGTCGACGTAGCCGGCGGATTGGAAATGCACTCACCATAGATTGGCTCATATTATATACCCTGTAACCATCATACCACCGGGTATAATATAATAAAGTGCAGATGTACTATATGACATCCAGATGAATAATTTTTGATCAATTTTACACAACATTGCGATAAATTGTTTGATATTTTCAAACATCATTAATGAACAAATCTATAGCTTTAAAATTGTTTCTGTTGTGTTTTTTAAACCCTGTGCCCATTTGAAAAATGGGAAAAACAGGGTTCATAACTTTGTCAGAATGTATGTAACAGGCAGAAGGAGGCGTGGCAGACCCCACAAAGTATATATATTCTTGATCAGGGAGCCAAGCCGAGTTGATTTAGCCCTGTCTGTCTGTCTGTCCGTCTGTCCGTTTGTATGAACGCGTCGATTTCGGAAACTACAAAAGCTAGAGATGCCGTTTTGGTTGCTATCTGTAGGTGTATTCAATACGCAGATCAAGTTTATTTCAAATCGTTGATGCCACGGCCCTTGACCCCCAAAAATCATTAAAACTGACTTAACCTCGAATTTTTAACACAAAAAGTTGAATAAAAACGTAATATTGAACGAAATATTAAACATAGAAGGTTGTTATTTGGAACATAAGCTCTCTTGTATTATATTTAACTATCCTGAAAATCGCAGTGAAATCGGTTAAGAAACACAAGAGATATAAGCTTCACAATAGTTGAACTTAAAAGTTCAAAAACAAGCATAATATTAATTATAGAATGTTGTTATTTGGTATAAACGCTCTTTTTTATTATATTTAACTATTCTGAAAAGCGCATTTAAATCGGTTAGTAAACAAAGTAGATATAAGCTACGCAATTACCAGCGCAGCCCAGCACCGCAGCAGCAGCACCGCAGCGCAGCTGGCGCACGTAATAAGGGAAGAAGAAGTACTGCTGATACGCTTAGTGTGACAGTTTTATAAAATTGTATATGAAATAAAAGGCACAGGGTATTCTACAGTCGGGCCCGTCCGACTGATCTGCCCCGTCCGACTGATCTGCCGCGTCCGACTGATCTGCCCTGTCCAAATTTTTCAATTTCGAAACGAGCGGGACGGAATATTTTGTTCTTAATTTTGACCCTCTTTACAATTTTAAAGGCATTTAAAGATATCCCGACAAAAAAGTAAGAAGCAGAAGCATTGATGCAGTGCTTTGTAGGTAGTTGCAAAGTGGAGTGCAGGGTATGCTATAGTCGAGTGCGTCCGGCTGTGCGGCTACGGCCTTACTGGTTTATTATTATGTTTGTTGCCGCAATTGAAACAAATTATTTGCGTTAACACACACATACACACACACACACATACACACATACACACACACACACACACACACACACACGAATGGATAGTAGCACGCACAGCGACAGCGATTATGAAATTAAAATGCATTTTTTGATTTTGTTTCTTTTTACTTTCCACCAAATTTGTTTTCTGTTTGAATTTTAATCGAAAGCAAACGATATGCAAAAACTGAAATTACATATGCAATTTTGTTTGTGGTTTATCAAAAAGTCAATAAAAAACGTCCAAATTGTGGTAGAAAAAGTCTTAGAAATCGTAATGAAATCGTAATTAAACCCGCATTTCTAAGTCAATTTGTCACGCAGTTTGTCTGTTCTGTATATCTTGAATGTTTGTCAACCGATCGTAGTACAATCACAGCATCGATAAAGAATTAATTACAAGTATGTAGCTTTAAAAAAGTCGCTTCCGAGGTTTTTCGTGGTTAGGTATCAAAAATCTAAAACAAACAGGCATAGAAGGACCTAAATACCAAATATACAGGACTTATTGGAATTTTGTTGTAATATTTAGACCCTTTACTTTAAAAAAGTAAAAAGGGTCTATTAGTTTAGTGCAAAGAGGAAATGTGTGTAACACCCAGAAGGAGGCGTGGCAGACCCCATAAAGTATATATATTCTTGATCAGGACGACAAGACGAGTCGTTATAGCCATGTCCGTCTGTCCGTCTGTCCGTCTGTCTGTCTGTCCGTCTGTCTGTCCGTCCGTATGAACACCTAGATCTCAGCAACTATAAGAGCTAGAGACACCATATTCGAGATTTAGATTCACCTATTTCGCGAGCAGCACGAGTTTGTTTTAGATTTTGGATACCTGCCCCCCTTCCCCCGCAAACCGCAAAAAGCTACTGTAGCCACAGTTTTAAAGCTATTGATTTGTAATTTGGTACGTAACTACCTTATTACATTCTCTATTTGCCCTGTGAATTTCGTTTCGTTTGGATAAGAAACAGCGAAAATATGGAACGGACAATTTGCCGCACTAGGCAGAGGGGGGGTGGTGCGCCTTGCATACGCGTGAAGGTTAGTGTGTGTGCCTTTGACTGTGTTTGTACATGCGTAATGTTAAAGTAAAGGGTCTTCTACTGTCGGTTACGTCCGACTGTAGCCTCCGTCCCACTGATCTGCCCCGTCCATATATTTTTCTTTTAAAAATACATTATATGCTTAGAATTATTCTCATCAACATTATCCAAGTACTTAAAGCTTAAAAAGCTCGAAATGTCTCTAATGATTTATAAAAAGCTAAATGCTTAATGCCAGCTTATTATTAACTTTTGTAATAAAATAATATCAATATTTCACACGCCACCACAAAACTTACAATGATATAATAATCTCTGGCATTAATTGATTTTTTTAAACTGTGTCTTGTGGTTTATTGTAATAAAACTACAATAATGCTCGTATATAGTAGGTATATTAATTTAGAAGCTGCGTTTATGGTACAGTCATTAATATTATTAATAGCACGATTAACATTTATAGGTTACCCAATATGAACTTTGCTTTGAGCGTTAAACAACTTTGATATATGATTTTGAAAAAAACACAACAATTGTCAATCATTGAAGCAATTCGTATTGTTTTCTTACAATCGTAATATTTGCTGTAATGCCACATAGACTGTCAAAGTAAATGTCATACATAATTTGCTCAACTGTCAACTAAATTTCCGCTTGAGGAAAAACGGAAAACAATTATTTGAAATGCATGAAAAATTTGTCGTCGAATGAAAACGAAAAACCAACAATGCCACATTTTCTACGTAGTATAAAGAAATCAAATCCAGATATTACAGTTTAAATAAGAGGTAGTATTTGAAGTGGAAACTGTTGTTAGTAAATCATATAACTAACATATAATTCATATAACTCATTTTACTTTAACAATTTGAAGTCTATAGAATTTTAATGATAAAGAAGAAAAAATTAATGTAAAATCATAGCTTTCCTGAAAGCTATTGAAATGTTCAAGAAATCTGATTGCAAGTGCGGAGTTTTCATGTAGGGAAAAAACTATGCGTCCAATTTTCTTATAATGTATTAAGAATATGTGAGGGAAACTTTAATCTTTTATTTAAAACCAAAATAGCGGTGATCGGTTTGACCGTTTCGCTTTTATGGTAGTTTATATGCACCTACCTTCGACCAAATATATATCGCCCGATATCTGGAGAACGTACGGACAAATAATTTTTTAGAGTCGATTTTTGAAATCAGCGTCCCGAAACGTTTCAGGATCGTCAAAAACATTTTACAGGGTATTTCACTCAAAAAAATTTGTTACCCTGTGTAATTTATGATCTCATATCGTATTCATCTGGTACTATAGATCTTTTAGGTGTGCAATTCATCTAATTTATTAATAATAATTTAATAATTTACTAATAATAATTAATTGTTTGGAATTATAAAGCATACAAGTATATATGCTATAGTATTATATTTCCGAAATTTTTAAAAATATAATTGTAGAAACTTGATGCCTAAAAAAAAGACAAACTGAAGCCTCTGATTATGTTGTTAGGAAATACATATATTTTAGATCTCAAATACAATGTGCAGTCAGCCTATTCTAGTACAGTACGAGCATAGTTCTATTATGGTCCTATAACAGTCCTAGTTCGAGAATATTTTTATATACGTTCAAAAATGTTCTATAATATCTTAGTTAAAATCGATTTGAAAATGCGCAAATTTACGTGCTTTTAAAACTAAAAAAAAACATGGTTTCAAAAGCATTCTGGAAATGGCTCTAAAATTATGGTATTAGTCAAGCATCTTACCAAGCTTCAAAACTTGAATTTAACATTTGCATAGCTTACACAAGTCTTGAAAATTGTCACAATTTTCTTGAAGCAACCTTTTATATGGTGGGTTTTTTTTTACGGTCGACTGCATAAAAAGAGTTATTGCAGCTGATGGAAATGGGGCGTTACTGTTAGTCGTCGCAACAAGTTGGCAAAAGTGAAATAGATTTCGATGATTTATGCAAAAGTTATGATGTTGGTGAACGTGAGATCCGAGACCGATGATGAAGAGCATGACGCCGATAATTACGATCGATGACGAGTTTTGGGGAAATGAACTGCGGAACTGCTTGTCACAGTCCATTGTACAAAATACAAGCAGTCCAAGCAGTCCAAGCAGTCCAAGCAGTGCAAGCTGTGCGAGTACTTACTGTTTGTAGTATCCATGGGACCTATCGAAGCGTTTTATTTTCACTTAATTGCTTCAGTTAAATCATAAACTTAATGGATGCAGTAGAAAGTAGTCGGAACGAGCGACGTTGCCTTTGGTGTCCAGCAGCGCAGCCGTTAGCAAAATGAACTGTTAGATAATCTTGTGAAAAATAATACAACAAATGGAAGTAGCTGGAAAAAGACACAAGCACAATGATTATGGCCAAGGTATTCGTACTCCGTCTCACTTGCCGTCCCTCTATCTCTCTCTACACTGACTTAACGCAGTCTACGTGCCGCGCATTCTAAATGCCCCACATGGCGATCTGGCAACTCTGTCAACGCAATTTGCCACAAGTTCGTTTTGTAACTGGAACTGCAAGTGGCACTTTGACTTCCACTCCAACTGCTTTTTATTATCTAGGAAATCGAGCTGTTGAATGATTCATGGCTTATACTTATGCCAGTCTACTACGGGTTGTGGCAGAGTGCTACAGTCGAGTGTACTTTGCAATTTTCCTTGTAATTTTTAAGTTAAAATATTAATAACTATGCTGTTTAAATATATGTACATATATTGAACTCAATTCAAGGCTTAAAAATGTAAAAATTCAAACGTTTATTTAATAAGTAAGTAAATTAATTCAACCCAGTAAGGACAGTGCCGATCAGTCTGTAGAATACTCTAAATTTTCAATATAATTGAAAAAAATATTTGAAAAATTCGTGCTTAGCAGCAATATTTAGACCCTTTACTTTAAAAAAGTAAAAAGGGTCTATTAGTTTAGTGCAAAGAGGAAATGTGTGTAACACCCAGAAGGAGGCGTGGCAGACCCCATAAAGTATATATATTCTTGATCAGGACGACAAGACGAGTCGATATAGCCATGTCCGTCTGTCCGTCTGTCCGTCTGTCCGTCTGTCCGTCTGTCCATCTGTCCGTCTGTCCGTCTGTCTGTCTGTCTGTCTGTCTGTCTGTCTGTCTGTCTGTCCGTCTGTATGAACACCTAGATCTCAGCAACTATAAGAGCTAGAAACACCATATTCGGTATTTAGGTTCCCCTATTCAGTAAGCAGCACGAGTTTGTTTTAGATTTTTGGATACCTCCCCCCCTTCCCCCGTAAACCGCAAAAAGCTGCTGTAGCCACAGTTTTAAAGCTATTGATTTGTAATTTGGGATTTAACTAGTTTACGATATTCTCTATCGACGTTGTGAATTTTGTTTCGATCGGATAAAAAACAGCGAACATATGCCACAGACAATTTGCCGCACTAGGCAGAGGGGGGGTGGTGTGCCTTGCATATGCGGGGTAGCTCAGTGTGTGTGCCTCTTATTGTGTTTGTATGTTCATATAGTAGTAGTAGTAGTAGTAAAGTAAAGGGTCTGCTACAGTCGGTTACGTCCGACTGTAGCCCCCGTTCCACTGATCTGCCCCGTCCATATATTTTTTTCTTACTTTTCCATGTTTTCAATATTACGCTTGCTATTTATTTTTTATCGATTAGGATGGCTGTAATAGCTCTACTTTATCTCTTATCTCTACTCTTGTCCTTTTTCGATATCAGCGTTCATATAGACAGAAGGACATACAGATATACTATATCTACGCTTAATATGACAGGTTGATAAAAATGATATATATGTTTTTAAATAAAATATGTACATAGTTTAAATAATGAAATGCATTATTTTATTCATGTCACAACACTTTCTGAACATACTGTATTCTGATCCTTGCCAAAGACTTCTTTCAACTCAGCTCCCTTTCCCCTTTCGCTTCATTTGCAGCGCTCCAAGATGAGCTCGATGATGCGGCGGACGCAACGGCAACCGTTGCTGCTGCTGCTGCTGCTGCTGCTGATGCAGTTGCTGCTGGCGGGGATTGAGGCACTGCCCACCATACAGCAGCAGCAGGGGTCGGCGGGGGGCGTCAACTACGTGCAGCAGCTGGACAAGAGCTTCTTCCAGCCGCGTGAGATTGAGCAGACCATTGATGAGGTGCAGAAAATCCTGGCCAACGATCCGGCCCTGCCCAGGCTGACACGGTGAGTATCAATCGAGTATCTCTTCGATCGACAATTGAGAGATCTGTTGTGTTCCAGCGGCGAGATCGAGGAACTGTACGAGAAGGTCACACGGGAGGAGTACGAGAAGAGCATCGAGGCGGGCGACATGACGCGGGCGGATAGCATGCGTGCGTTGATGCTGGTGCTGCCTTATAATACGGACAACAACACGGAGGAGAATCTGCAGGAGCTGTACACACGTCCGCCCGTGACACGCGTGATCGACGCCTATACACCGCCGGATCCGATCAAGTTCTTAACCCCGGATCCGTACGCGCCGCCACGCAGCACCGTGCCCGGCGGCAATCCGGCTGTGGCAGCCACCACCTACAAGCCAAGCTACGGCAGTCTGCAGCAGCAACTGCATCCGGCACCCACGGCAACCACCTACCATCCGCCAGCACCTGCGCCGGTGATGTACCAGCTGACACCCTCGCTGGGCAAGCCGAGCATGGAGTTCCAGCCGGTTACCCAGCGATCGCAGCTCTATGATCTTCCAGCTCCGGCTCCACATCCCACGGCGCAGCGTTTCAGCTCCCACTACAGCGCCAAGAACGCGCAATTCCTGCGCAAACCGAAGCCGCTGCCCTCCAGCAGCACGGTGAAGCCCGTGGCGGACATACTGGAGAGCCTGGGCATTGTGGGCGGACAGACGAGCCACAAGCGCTATGCCATCGACGACTACTATGCGGCGGAGAGTGCACCACAGCCGGTGGTGGCCGTGGCGGATCTGCGTGGCATGCAGGGCGCACGCATACGGCCGGATGCCTACGCCAATTTCAAGCCGCTCAACATTGGCGAGGAGCTGCGCGTCAAGCCCGAGGTCGAAGGCTATCTGACGCGTTTCGGCATTGTGAAAAAGCCCAAGGCGCTGAAGAAGTCGCAGGCAACTGCCACCGAGGAGCCAGCTGGCGCCCACACGGAGCTGTCCACGGCCACCGCGAAGTTGCCACGCGCGCAGAGTCAGCTGGAGCTGGCCAAGCTGCTGGAGAATCTGCAGGAGCTGGAGCGTTTGCAAACCAAGAGCAGCAGAGCCAGTGCCAGTCGCAGCACCACCAGCAGCACCACCACCACTAGCACCACCACCACCACCACCACCACCCCGGCACCAACCACAGCGCTGCCGACGGCACAGCTGATCACGCACGGCGCACCCATGCTGATCGAGCCGAAGAAGCCGCGACGCCGCATCGATCCCAACATCGACATCAACTTCGCCAATGCGGGCAATCAGCAGAAGGTGTCCAGCTCCACGGATGAGCTGTCCAAGCTGTTGCAGAATCTGCAGGAGCTCGAGAAGCTCAAGATCAATCCGGAGAACGTGCTGAAGAGCAACAGCAACAGCGGCACACAGGCCCTAAGCAATCGGTTTAGCAGCAATTCGCCAAGCAGCAGCAGCACCACTAGCACCACCAGCACCACCACACCCAGCACCACCACCAGCAGCACCGCCTCGCCTGAGGCACGCGAGCTGCAGCTGATACTACGCCAGCTGCAGCAGCTGGAGCAAGCGAATGCGGTGCGCAAGGCCAGCAGCACCACCAGCAGCACCACCAGCACCACCCTGCGTCCCAGAGTCGCCGCCAGCCTGGGCTACGGCTTGAATCAGCTGAATGCGCTGGGCGTGCCGGATCTGGCGCAGCTGCAGCGCCTGCTCAGCGACGACAGCCAGCTGGAGCGGCTCTACGAGCAGGCGCGCAACAGCAAGAAGGCAGCCAAGGTGAGCACCACCAGCACCACTAGCACCACTAGCACCACCAGCACCACAACGAGCACGCCGCGTCCCACCAAGGCCGCCGCTGCCGTCGATCACGCGCAGTTCGAGGCGCTGATCACGCGCGTGCAGCAGCTGGAGCAACTGCAGCAGCCGCAAACCACCACGCCTGGCTTCAGCACGCGCAATGTGGCAGCAGTTGGAGGCGGCCTGAGCCTGCCCAGCAATGACTACGCACAGCTGCAGCAGCTGGCCGCCGCCGCCTTGGCGCTGCCGGAGCAGCAGCTGCAGTTGGCATCCGTGGAGATCTCGACGGCTGCGAGCACGTCGAAGCAACGCCAGCGCCAGCGTCCGCTGAATCAGTTCGAGCGCAGCAATGGACTGCTGCAGGATGTGCAGCCGCAGGACTATGTGCAGCTGCAGAAGCTGCTGAGCAAGGTGCAGGAGCTGGAGCGCGTCCAGCTGCAGGAGACGCTGCCCACGGCCAGTGGACACCAGCAGCTGGTCACCGCCGCCTCGGTGCGCACGCAGAATGTGAAGAGCCTGAGCGGTGCGCAGATTGTCTACGCGCAGCCAGCGCAGCCCAAACCAGAACCCGAACCTGAACCACAACTGGAACCGGAGCTCAATGCCAAACTGGAGCTGTCTACGGCGAAGCCGAGGCGTGAGCTCAGCTCCAGCGAGGAGCTGCGCGAGTTTGCCATGTCCAAACCGGCGCATCCGCAGTTGGCCGCTGGCCAGGATCAGGACTTTGAGCAGTACCAGCAGTTCTTCAGCAGCCTGGAGGACAATGCGGAACGCCAGAGCGCCGGCTATCAGCACATGCTGCCCATCTACAAGGCGGCTGCAACCACCAGACGACCCACTGTAACCACTCAAGCCACCACCGTGAAGCCGGCGCTGCAGCCTGCCGACTTGACGGAGCTGCAGAAGCTGCTCTACAACACGCAGCAGCTGCAGAAACTGGGCGTGGCGCTGCCCAATGAGCTCTCCCAGCAGCTGGAGAGTCAGCTGCAAACACAACCGCCAACCAGCAGCAGCAGCACCACCACCAGCAGCAGCACCACCAGCACCACAACAGCTGCACCCACACAAGCAGCTTCGCAGAGTCCCGTGCCCACGCTGGACACTTCCTCCCCCGCCGTCTTCTCGCTGACCACCATTAAGCCCGCCTCGCCACGCCCACCACGCCCCCAGCCCACCACCGAGAGCAGCGTGGAGCTGCCGATCTTCAGTGCCACCAAGATCATAGAGGCCGCCATCAAGCGTGCCGCCAATCGCATTGGCGTGACCACGGAGCAACCCGCGCTAAGCCTGGCGGCCGGTGCCGGATTCCGACGTCGCAGCGATGATGCGGCGGACCTGCTGGCGGAGGATGAGCAGCAGGGGGAACTGGATGGCGATCTGATGGCCGAGTTCAGTGAGCTCAATTATCAGCTGGCCAAACCGGAGCCGGAGGCGCGACAGGCGCCACAGCTGGACGGCGGAAATCTCAGCGAGCTGCAGCGCCTCATCAGCAATCTGCAGCAGCTGCAGGAGCTCAACGTGAGCCTGTCCCCAACCCCAAGCCCATCCCGATCACCCTCACTCTCACCCTCAATCTCGCAATCCCAGGCAGATGCCAGCTATCTGCAGTCGCTGCAGGCTGCGCAGCTGGACACCACCAAGCCGCGCAGACAGAGCGACGCCAACAGCACCACCATCAACTCCAGCACCACCACCACCACCACCAGTCAAACGCCTGTGGAGGAAGCCAGCACCATGACGCCAGCGCCGGAGCGCATTAGTCTCAATCTGGATCTGAGCGATGCGGATATTGCCACCGACAGCGGCGGCAGCGAGAGCACCACATCCAGTCCCAGCACCACCACAACCACCGAGGAGTCGCGCAACGGTTCGGTGGACGATCTGTTGCAATCGTTTGCATCCGAGGAGCCACCGCCGGCTAAAAAGAAAAATGGTTTCTATTTCCTAGCTGACTGGAATTCATTCCTAGAAGTGGGCGATGGTGATGATCAGGTGGTGGTGCGTCTAAGTCCCAAAATTGGAGATCCGCGCGACTTTCTGCCCGCCTAGATGACCGTTAGCTAATCAGCAGACAGTGTATATAGCTCATAAATAGCTCATTAATTCGTTATATTTACCCCAGATCCTTAGACATACGCCCAAACTATCCTATTATACTCGTACCCTTTGTTATCCAATAATTCCATACTCTGCCTAGTTTCCTTCACCAACTCCACCTCCTCTTCCTTGTATTGTATTTATTTTAGTCACCGGTTTATTTTTTTGGATCTGTATGCGCGGATCGTAGTCATAAGTTGGGGCCTAAGCCTAAGATTTAAGAGTCAATAACTAAACGTAAAAGTGCTTCAAATTCGATTGTAAAGGAATCTAGAGTTTTATAATTACAATTATATTACATTTAGTTAAATAAAGATGTGTGAAACGACTTTAATTGCTTCTTCGATGTTATCCTGTGAGTATTATCAGCTATAGATTCTAATTGGTTGGGTCAGGAACTAGGGAGGGGCGTTTGATATAAGATATCTATCAAGTAATTTTCCAACTCCGTTTATTCATAAGTTTTAGAAAATTAGCGAGAAAAACTTGACAATTATATTTATCTATATTGAAAAGCGCATTTAAATCGGTTAATAAACACAGAAGTTATTAAAGAAATTATTACTTATCAATATCCGACCTTCCTACCGGCTTTGTTTATAAACTCTTTTTTTTTATCTTATTAAAAGAGCTAGAATCTTCCTGGCAAACTTCCCCTTGACAAATCAGGTGTGAAAATTTAAGTATTTAATACGAAGTACTTGAACTTTTCTCTAAGTGTAGCGTTACGACCAACAAGTACATATTACATACTACTAAGTATGTAGGCATAGCTATCTGGTTGTCATATTTTAACGTGATTACCCCAAGTAAGGCCTACGTTACCTTGACATTGGAAAATGTTTTTACATCGCTTTCTGCCTCCATTGCCCTTTCTCTCTTATCTATGTATCTTCCCCCTTGCCTGAGGCAGCAAAAGAAAAGCAAGAATAGTAAGTGGAAATGTAAAATACACAAATAGATAAGGGCAACGGTAAACCTGCAATACACTGAAATAAGTGCGATTCTTAGAAATGGTTAAAAAAAATTATTTACAACTGCATTAACAAATATTTGATCAAGATAAGGTTCAGTAATCGCTAGCAAGAACTGCCTTATATCTAAGGTTAGGCAATTTAGCTTGAAACAGTGAACTAGGTCACTTTAACGATCTTATTCAATCCACCAAAAATACTGTTAATCATAGCTACAAACCCAATAACAATTTTACAAGAACCAAACTAATGGTTCGAACCCCGAAAAAAATGGTTGTGACTGGGTTCAGGTCTTGTAGCATCTGGTTTTTGTATCAATTTCTGGCTAATTTGGGTATTATTTTATTTATTGAACTAAAAAGGAAAATCTTGTCGACTTGTTATCTTTTGCTCAAGGGTTTGTAAGCTTTTGCTAACTTAAAATAGATAAATAATTTGAAAATATATAAATTAGGTAATCAAATAAATTGGTTAAACCACACCGAACCGGTTCGAAGCCGGAATGATTGACCCCGGAACCAGGGTAAAGGCTTAATATAAAGTTACAAATATTTTTGTCTCCTAATCGGTCTGGTTTAAGCGCGGCTTAGAGGCCTCTAAGAGTTCTATGAAGCGCACATACCCTTTCGGTTAGGGCATATGACGTACAAACGTGGCAAGCGCGATAAAAACAGAAAGCAGAAAAACAACAGAAACCAAAACCAAGACTAAAAGAAAAGTGCAAATGACAATAATTGGAATTTCTCGAGTATAGTATGTCTGTATGCACAGTACGGGTACTGCTCTAAGTATGTATGTATGTATATAGTATGTATACCCGTACACTCTCCTATCTGAGGCGTAGTTGAGGCCGAAAGATAATTGCAAGAAGACGTCAAGCGACTAAGTACTGACTAGGCAAATGCATGGTAAATACACAAATAAATAAATAAATAAATAAATAAATAAATTATATATATCTCTATATATATATAAATTTAGACATCGAGACTATACACCTGCATATATATACATACATATATCAAAAATCCAAATCGATTGGCAGTCTAGTTAGGCGCTTCTGATAAGATACAAGACGCACCAAAGCAAACGTCAACGCCGACGGCAAACGCACACCACACACCACACACACACACACACACACATACACAGATACACACATACATATACACCTGCATTGAGCAATTTTGATACACCTTTGTATATAACCGTAGTGCTGGCAGCAAGAACTAGTCGCGATTACACAATTACTCGGCAGCCAAGCAGGAAACATGAGCAGCCCCGACCAAGTCAGCAATGGCCATGTGCCGCAGCAGGAGTTGGGCCCTGGGCGTGGCAATGGAGAGGCGCCGCAGTTGGCGGCTCAGCTGAAGAGCGCGGAGGAGATCAATGAGAAGCGACGCCTCTTTCTCAAGAGCACCATTCAGGAGGAGCTGACGGATGACAGGGCAGCGGATGAACCGGATGCGCGGCCAGCTGAGGAGGCGGCGGCGGCGGCGGCGGAACCGGAGACGGAAACGGAGATAGAGCCGGAGTTGCGCAGGCCCATGCCGCCAAATAGTCTGGCACTGAGCGTGAAATATGCCACATTGCCAAGTCCAACGATAGCCTCCACGTCCATGCTGCGTTCCCCCTTGTCGCCGCCCCCCAAGCCGCCCATGCTCAGCCGCACCCGCAGCACGGGCTCTGGAGATGCGCGCAGTCCATTGGCGAACGGTCCCAATGCTCCCACTGCTCCCAATGGGGCACTGCGGCACAGTCTAACGGCAGCTGCCACACAAACGCCAACAGTTGCGACAACTGTTGCGCCAACTGTTGTCAAGCTGGAGCCGGAATCGCCGCCCGCCAACATCTCAGCCAAGCACTACGAGAGCCTGATTGAGGAGCTGCGCTGTCCCGGCTGTGCGGGTCCCATGAAGGCGCCCGTGCTGCTCTGCAAGAGCGGGCACAGTGTCTGCGAACAGTGCACGCGCATACTGCTCATCTGCCCACTGTGCAAGGTACGTATGCCCACCGTAAGCTAGTTGAGGTGTTTAGATATCAGGGCTGCAAAATCAAATAATTCTGACAGATATTCAAAAGATTTTAGTTTTAAAATGTTCGTTTCGCCATCCGTTGTAGACTATTATTATTATTATTATTGTAACTATTAGAAAATGATTTTTAAATTATTTTATATATTAGTTAATTACGCAAGTCGAATATAGAAATAATTGAAAAAAAAATATATCATTTTCTTTTAGTTAAAACATATCTAAACATATATGTATACATATGTATCTAAGAAAGAATTATTTCCCAATTTTTAATCAATGAAAACACTAAAAATTTCACTTTCTTATTGATAAAACAGTTTTAAATGATTTTCTTTTTAAATTATATTTTAACTATATTCATTATTTAATTGTCCGAACGAAATAGTATCTTTAGAAAACAATTTAAAAACCATTTTCAAAAGGCTAAATTTAAATTTCAAATTCATGTTTATAAATATCTTCCAGGCATCGAATAAGATAATTAATAATCGAATCTAAATAGAAGTTTGTAGCGTTTTCGGGTTCAAGCAGTTGGTGAATATTTAGTTAGTTTGTAGGTTCGGTTCGAAGGTAAAAGAATTGCCTTGCAGCCCTACCAGAGATATCCAAATGCGGCAGATCCGGCGTTCGGCTGGTTGACGTCAGCGTGGGATCGTAAGCGATATCATCTTGATCTTCACACCGCCGTACTCAGTATGTACTACATGGTGTAGGGTGTTGATTTTGCTTATCTCTTATCGCAGCTACAGTGGAACGAAAACCACTCAGAAGTATAATTAGAAATTGGTATAGAATGTCAATTAAAAATAGCACCATCATATGATTAGATATTATAGTATATGAAACAATATTATATAATTGGGTTTGACAGCAAGGATGCTGCATAGTACACGGTGTAGGGTGTTTATTTTGCTTACATATCCCTTATCGCAGGCACAGTGGAACGAAATGCATTTAGAATTATAACAAGAAATAGGTATAGAATGTCTATTTAAAATACTAGCACTATCATATGATTCGATATTATATAATTATACAATTGGGTTTGACAGCAAGGATTCTCCAGCATGCGTTCGCTGACCATCGAGGCGTTGTGCGCGAAGGCGCAGTTCGGATGCAGTTACTCGGCGGGCGGTTGCACGGTGCGGATGCCGGTGGCGCTGTTGCCGTGGCATGAGCAGCAGTGCGTCTACAAGCCGATGAAGTGCTTCATGGGGCGCGTGTGGGGCGAGTGCCGGTGGCAGGGCAGGGAGGTGCAGTGGAAGGAGCACGTGGAGCAGGCGCACGAGGATAAGATGTATCGGGCGGACAGCGCTGTGCTCACCTGGAATATGGGGCAACGGAAGAAGCCGCTGACGGGCTACTATGTGTTCCAGGCGCACGACGAGATGTTCAATTTCTATGAGATCCACGATCAGCAGCGCATTCTCTTCACCATGACCTGCACCTCGAATCGGCGCGAGAGCAAGTACAATTACGCCTACGAGGTGACGCTGCTGCAGCCGGACAACGACGCCGTATCCCTGACCCAAAAGTTTCCCGTGCACAGCGAGTACGATCGCGACATACTCATGGAGGGCACCTGCGTGTCCATTGCCCACAGCGAACTGGCCCGCTTCGTGGACGACGATCAGGTGAGTCGTAGCTTCCACCGAATTTCCGGATATCCGCATGGCATTTATTTGATAGAATTTAGCCCATTATAAATTAAGCTTTACTTAAAAGGATGCAAACTGACGTGGTGTATACTGAAAGCATTTGGCTTTCAGTATTTCAGTATTTCCTATTCTTCAATAGGATAGGATAAACAGGATAGAATAGAGTCAGTGCAGAAACAATTCCTTTTATTTCCTGTGTGTATTATATTTATACAAACGGATTTTTTTCCGACATGAGACGTTTCCGGAAATGCCGGTTTAAAAAAGGACATAACTATCCGCCAAAAGAACAAATTTGCTACTCAGATACTAATGAACTTAGTATTATGGTAATATTGCTTAACCCAACTAACCTTGATCTAATTGGGTATTCTGGGGTTCCCCCAAGCCATGTAGCAAAGGCTGGAACTTTTTTTTAAAATTGGTTTTACATATGAATTTAATTTTTCCCCTGATTACCTTTATCCTTTTTAGTCTAAATTTCCTCTGCTTAATTTTGAATTGTAACTTAACTGTTCTTGGTTGACTGGTCTTAATCGACGTATTCAAATAAATAAATAAATAAATAATACAAATTCCGCACAGCTGCTGCACTATAGGGTCTCGGTGATGACGGTCAAGTCGCCACGCCGGGTGAAGCCCCTGCGCCAGAGCATGCCCATAACCAGGGATTGCCAGCAGTCCCGGAATACTGGTCTCGTCAATGGCAAGAGCGTGCCGGCCAACATGATCATTACGAAGACCTACAAGGAGGCGCTCGGCGAGGTCGCCACAACGCCCACAACGCCTGCCACGCCGGAGTCGGAGGATGGCGGTGCTGGCGTGGGCGGGGGCATGGGAATGGAACTGGAGCGCAAGTGGGGCACGCCGCAGCTGCATTTCAATCGCAAGTATTTGAAGAGCGCCGTCAGCGATGGCAACACCGCCGAGCTGAAGGAGGACGAATTGAGTCCGCTGCAGGAGCGGGCTGTCCTGCGCTCCTCCGCCTCCGCCTCCGCCAGTGCCAATGAGGACAAGCTCTCGCTGTGCAGCAATAGCACCAGCTACACCAAAAAGGTCTCCGACTCCTTGCGTCGCAGTTTTCGGGCGCTGCGATCCGATCTCATCGAGATGCGTCCATTTGCCCGCAAGAAACGGACAACGTCCAACGGAAATGCGGCCACAAGAGCAACAACCACACAGCAGTAGAAATTAAATATTGTTGTTCGAGATTTACAACAAATTTTAAACTGTTTTTTTTTTTTTGTAATTAAATGTTGCATTCAACCTGCGGTCTGGCAACGCCAAACAAGTCAACCGTTATCGACCAATCCGTTCACGGCACGCGCGTTGGCAACTGTACACACTTTTTTTTAGCCTGATTGCAGCAAAAAATATGTTTTTAATGTATAAATTGAAAATAAAAATTGTGAATTATAGTTGTAAAGTTTTTTAGTTTTTATTGTTAGAAAAATTAAAATTGAAATAAAGCATAACAGTTCTTTTCATAAGCGAGCTCTCTGCTGTGAAATAAATAAATGTAAATTTATAAAATTCAAATAAATGAAACAAGAACTGTGCTCCAACTTTAATAATTTAATATAGGTAATAGTATAATATAAAAAAAAATAGTTATTGCTATAACAATGGTTTTTGCAAACATTGAATAAATTTGGCAGTTGTAATCTGATTCATTACCTTTTTAACTCGTTTTTCTGCCAAAATTATTACTGGCAATAAAACTGACATCTGTATTTTACAACGTCCAGTAATAACGGCTTATTGATTGGTAATGCCGTAAAAAATTAGTCCGAACAACTTGTACTCGACCGATTTAAATAAAAAACTCCATTTTAGAAAATCTGTTGTTTATTTTTTAAGTAGTTCAATGGCGCACCATGCAATACGTCTGAGCTTTTGGTTTGAACTAAATGATACTACTATGGATTAATGGATTAATGAATAACTAGCACACCCAATGTTACAATAAATGCTGCAGTCTAAATATTCACGCATTTGTAAGATTTCTTGCCTGGGGTCCAATAAATATTGCCCAAATCCAAGTATAATTCTTTTTTTCTACAAGTTCATGGACAATTTTTAAAGAAAAATTCATACTAATTTTTATTTGCTCATTATATCGAATTTTTTTTTGCAAATATCAATCCGTGATATTATCTAGCCATACTTTTTTTTAAAGATTCATTTAAATAGGAGAAATTGTGTCCCAAGCTCTTATAGTTGCTAAGATCTAGATGTTCATACAGACGTACAGATGGACATGGCTCTATCGACTCGTCGTCCTGATCAAGAATACATATACTTTATAACGTCTGCCACGATTACTTCTGGGCGTTACACACATTTTTGATTGGGATTAATTTAATAGACCCTTGTGTACTTTTTAAAGTACAGGGCTTGAAATTTAATTGAAATAGATTTGTTAGAAAATTAATATTGATTTATAGTAAATTAAAATAAATTTAAAAAGTTGTTATTTGTTGAATATTTGTATTTTTGAAAATAATATGAATTTTTTCTTAAGTATATGTATCACAATATTGCAAAAATAGTCAAATTAATGTGGATCTGGATAACAAAATCGTTTCAATATAAAAAAACAAATCAAAAATTAAGAATTAGGATGCATTTAGCTTTAAAAAAGTTCCATTACTTGTAAACAAAAAAAAGAACTATACGATTTATGGAAACTCTAGGCAAGATAATGTTTAGACTGCGTAATTTACAGTGGCACTGGGTGTTAGGGTGCTACAATAACCAAACTATCGGCGATACTATCGTATGCAGAACTTATATGTTCTATAAGTGTATTAATGATAATGAATGAATGATGTCAATTCACATGCATACGATATAAATTGCGACAGTTTCCGATTCCCCTGAATGGGCTATAGGCATGAGCGTGGGTTAGACGCTACAGTAATCCCTGCATCTCGTTCATGAACTGCAGGTAGGCATCGTCCTTGGTTGGCGGCTTGTGGGCCTCTTGTGGAGCGTGGTGCCCCCGATCGGTGGCATCATTGGCGCCTGTGGGATGCCTGGCCCTTGACGTCCGGCGCTGATCCTCGCGTTTGACGCGCAACGTGGAGGGCACAAAGCGGGTGACATCCGCGCTTAGATTTCTGCAATCACAAATAATATAATATGGAACAATATAATAAAACAAGCGGAAATACTTTTAAAATGTGTTGAAAAATATTACGATTCCAAAAAAGTGTCCAACGTTGTTGCCAGATCTCAGGCAAGACCTTAAGCTAGGCCGGAGCAGATCAGTCGGACGCGCCCGACTGTTGAATACCCTGCATGCTACATTTTAAATTTTAGAAAAATACTATGCGATGCAACAATGCATCCTCTAACTTTGTATATGTACCGTGCTTTAATAAAGGAGCTGCCTGCAATATTGTTTCTTTAATATCTTCGGTGTTTGTAAGCTGATTTTTATGCGCTTTGTAAGATAGTTAAATATAATACTAGTTAGCATATATTCTAAATAGCCAACTTCTATGTTCAATATTACGCTTGGTATTCAACCATTTATGGTTAATAACACGCTAGTTAAGTGCGTTTTATTGATTTTGTGCGCCAAAGGGGCGTGGCTTGCAACATTTGAAATAAGCTTGATCTGCGTATGGCCTACACCTAACTGCATACCAAAAATGGCTTTTCTAACTTTTGTTGTTTTCGGGATCTCAGCGTTCATACAGAAGGACAGACAGACGGACATGGCTATATCGAGTCAGCTCATCGCGCTGAGCAAGAAAATATATGTATATACTTTGTGGGGTATGCCACGCCAGCTTCTGCCTGCTACTACATTCTACCATGTTTTTACAGGGTATAGATTAGACAGACATCGAGTCTCGGATCCAGCTGGAATTCATGCTGCAACGCACCTAATTTGCGGTTTTGCCGTAATGGTGGTGACGCCCTTGCCGGGATCCTTGGCTGAGGAAGCGCTGTTGTTGCCATGCTTGCCATGATGTCCAGCCAGGCGAGGCGGCAGGCCGGGCGGAGGACCGGGCGGCATGCGTATGCCCATGCGCGTCATGGGACCCAGGGAGTGGGTGGGACGCGCGCCCGGCGGTGGTGCGGGGGGCAGGCGCATGCCGAAGCTGGGCATGCCCGATGCGGGCGGACGCATTGGCGGCGGGCGGAACATGATGCCTGGCGGCGGTGCGATGCTGCGCAGGTTGGGCAGCTGGGGCATCTGTGGGGGAGCCGGCACACTTGGGGGCATGGGTATGGGCGGCAGTGTGGGCGCTGCGGGCGGCGCAGGGAGTGAAGATTGCGCGGCTGCAGCTGGCGTTGGCGTTATACCGGCCACAGCTGGGGATTGCTTGGGCGGTTCGCCATCGGAGCTGGCCTGGTCATCGTTGGCATTGTTATGGTTCTCATCATCGTCGTCGTCATCGTCGTCGTCGTCGTCATCGTCCGTGCTGCTGTTCCGGCTGCTCAGACTGCTGTGGCTGCGACTGCGACTGCGACGCCGTCGTGCCGCTGGAGATTTGGTCTCAGAGCCGCTGTCGTGCTGATCATCTTTGCGCTCGTCGTCCGGCTCCCGATCCGACTGCTCGTCATCGCTCGGCAGCTTGCGATGCTTGCGCTTGTGCACGTGCTCCATTTCCTTCATGAAGTCATCGATGTTCTGCATGCGCTGCTGCAGCTTGGGGCCGCCCACCGTCGACTCCTCATCGCCCTCGTAGTCCGTATTGCCCTCGGCGTCCGAATCGAGCTCCGACATGGCAAACAGATCTGGCGGCGGCACCGGCGGCACGCTCAGCCAGTCCCTATCATCGTCATCCTTCGGTTTATCCGCCGACGCCTCGCTGTTGCTGCCAAGATACTCGGACGCCTTGGGCACGCCGGGCGCAAAGGGCGGCAAGGAGAGGGCGATGGGTGGAGGCGGCATTCGTATGCCGCCGGGGCCAGCGGGAAACGCAATGTTGCTGCTGTTGCCGGCGCTGTTGATTAGGCCGGAGCCGACGGCCGTGCTGTTGGACGTGGTCACTGGCGCCGGCAGTGGAATCTCATCGATCTGCACGCTCTGGGCGTGCTTGACGCTCTCGTAGTACTGCTGCTTCTTCAGGCGCTTCTTCTCGTACTCCACCTCCTTGCGCTTCAGCTCCGCCCAGTGTTCCGGCTCATCGTTGTGCTGCAAACATTGCAAGGGTAAAGCGGCATCAGCAAATGGCTGGGAATCATGCAAACTGCGGGGTCCAACTTACATAGAGCCGCATGACGCGATCGAAGGTTTCCTTCAGCTTTTTCCGCTTGTCCCGCAGCACCTTCTCGTTGAGCGGCGACGGCTGCAGCACATTGTATTCTGCAACAGAGACACATGAGGCATGAACGGATGCACTGCCCACAATGGGCGGAGCAGATCAGTCGGACGCACCGCACTGCAGAACACCCTGCACCCAATATTCTAAACACCATTTGTTATATACATACGTGGGAATAGGATAGCATTGCTATTGCTGTCATCCCCACATTCACACACATATATTGTAGAACACAATATATTTTAGTTTAGTTCCAACGTTCAAACCTATAACATCTAAATAAAACCAGGTCCACCTATTTATATATATCATATATCTTCTTTCCGTTTTGTATATGCCATGTTTTAAAGGCAATGCCAGCAATATTGTTTCGTTAATATCTCCTGTGTTTAATGACCGATTTCGATGCGCTTTTGAGGACAGCTAAATACAATAGAAGCAAGTATATATTCCGAATAATAACTTTCTATGTTTAATATTACGCTTGTTACTCGGTGTTTATCGATTAGGGCGTAAATGGGGCGTGGCATCTAAGATTCAAAATAAACTTGATCTGGGCTTGGTAAATGCCTTCCAGAAATGACCAACACGGCTGCTATAGCTCTTATAGGTGCTGAGATCGACGCGTTTAAACAGACGGAGAGACGGACGACGGACAGACAGGGCTATACCGACTCGGCTCATCTTAATCAAGAATATATATAGTTTGTGGGGTCTGCCACGCCTCCTTCTGCCTGTTACACACATTCTGACAAAGTTATTAACCCTGTTTTGCCATTATTCAATGGGTACAGGGTATACAAGCTGATATTCACCCATTTCATCGATCTTCTCCATTTCCTCCAGTATCTGCGAGGGATCCTTGTTCTTCAGCACAGCTGCCCTGACCATTTGGCGCTGTCTCTTGTTCTTCTTCAGCTCCTTCTTGCGTGCCTCCTTGCCTGCCATACGGAAAAAGGGAAATCCGTACAGGGAACGAGATTCGTAGGGCATTTTCAGTACTTACGGGCTTGGTCTGTGGGGTTCATGTATTTGCCACTTTTAGTGGTGTTTATGGAGCGTCGCCCCATCCTGTTGTCCTTATTTAGTTCTTAGCCAATAATGCAAAAGAAAGAAAACAAAACAATTTGCATCAATCGTGTCCGGCGTTCTATCTATTGTTGGTATAAAATCGTTGCAATGTTGATATTATCGATAGAGGTTGATATCAAAAATATCGACAAGGTTTTTGCGCTCATCGATATATGTAGACATCGTTGCGATAAATCGATAAATTTAAAGCGCTCCATGCGAGTTTGTGAACGCTACGTCCCTGGCATTTGTATACAGCTGATAATAAATTTGAAATGTGGCGCGAAAGCAAAGTTTAAACTAAAATGGGTATTTATTATTCATTAAACTGTTAGTTATTGCAGTAGATGTCCATCACCAAATTCAGCGTTATACATAGTGATTGTTTAAATTTTGAAACTACTTTTACTTAATAATAAGTATATATGTAAAATAATTACAGCAAGGAATAGTTAAATAATACAAATAAAATATACATAGAAAATTAAGATTATACAATTTTAATTATAAATATTCGATAACCATCTTAAAATAGCATTTGTCTTACGACTTGCAACAGTCTTGGATGCATAAAGTCTTCAAATAATTCATTTTCAAATATTAACAAGTTATTTATTATTAATTTGCTTACATTTTCTATTGAAATCAGTCGTTTTTATCATTTATGCATTTTACAGTTATGCTACATTCAGGGCTGCAATTTACGGCGAAATAATCGTTATCGGTTAATCGCTCCATGGAGCGCTACGTCTGTGAACGTAGCCAATCAAATTTAATTTCACTTTTCTAGTTTAGTACGCATACGAGCAGGCTTTTCCTTTTGTCTTTTACCTTAAAAGTAATACAAAAAGAAATATCACAAAATTCAACTTCACACAACAGTCATGTTATGTGTAATGTAAAAAAAATTAAAATTAAAACGTATAATTTGTCTCTATTTCAGAGGCTAACGAAGCTAAGAGTTTCGGCATGGAGCTGCCCAGGGGACGTCCTGTTGTTCCTGCATGCCGTTGAAGTTTCCATCCTCGAGCTGAGCCTCGGCGACCAATGTGATGGCCTGCGGATCCGGTTCGATGTCGAGCACCTGCCACGCCCACGGTAGGCGCTTTCGCTCGAAACAGATGCTCGGAGAACTGCACAGCGGTTCCAGGAGCATTCGAGCTACCCTCCACAGGCGGGCCGGAGAACACGCAACGAGGGTCCTTGTTGCTGCAGACCGCCTTCCTGGAGACGGGCACCCGCCCGTGAGAATTCCTCGGCGATGCTGCTACGGGAATTGCAGTAAATTCGGGACCCTGATGTGGTTGTAGCTGCTCAGCTGGCACTGGACGGGCATCACAATGCTGGCCCGCATGATGCCGCTGTCCTGAAGCTGAGTTTGCCGGAGAGCAATTGCAAGCTGGTGGCTGGAACGGCGGAGGAGTCGCTTGCATTTGAGGGCGCCGGCTTCAGCGCGTCGCCTGCTGACTGCTTCTTCTTGATGTGCGCCTGCAGATCGAGCGTTTCAGGAACACCTCGCTGGCAATCAGATATTTGCGTATGGTAATTATAATGTTCTTGAACTGATGCTCAAGTTTAATGTGCCTGCTTCACGTAGCGATGCTCCAGCCAGAAGAAATTTATTCTCCGACGGACAAGAGTCTGTTTTGCAAGAACTATACATATGGGCCGCTGTTTCCATATTTAAGAACTATACATATGGGCCGCCGTTTCCATCTCTTGTCCGATGAGTCCAAGGATCCCAAGAAACTTTTCTCCGAGGTCAACGACTTGTTACTTAAGTTGCTTGAGCAACAGCTGCATCGGCGTCTACACCACAGACATGACACAGAGGTATTAGGTGTTCCTGACCTATTGGCCCAGTTCGTAATTGCGCTCCAGCTGTATCCACTCGAAGGGCTGATCCACGATGCTCCAGCCAGAAGAAAATAATTCTCCGTCGGAGAGTAAACTTTTTCTGGCTGAAGCATCGCTTCGTGGAGCAGGCCTTCGAGTGGGTACAGCTGGAGTGCAATTACGAACTGGACGAATAGCTCAGGAACACCTAATCCCGCTGTGTCATGTCTGTGGTGTAGACGCCGATGCAGCTGTTGCTCAAGCAACTTAAGTAACAACTCGTTGACCTCGGAGAAACGTTTCTTTGAACTCTTGGACGCATCGCTTGGTTCGCTGGTCATTTCCGAGCGCACATAGCACACAAATAGACCTATGACGTCAAAGGAGCCGGGACAAATTTCGTTTGCGCTGAACCACTGGGAGGATCCTCCAAATCGTCATCCTTCTAATTATTCCGTGCCAGGTGTGCAATCGTTTAGCTCAGATCAGCATGGTGCCCCACGATGATGCCATAGGAGAAACTGATCTCACTGGAGCGCTTATGCAGTTACAGCCTTTCGGATTTCCTCAGCAGCAGCGTCCGCAGTATTTCTATTTAATTCTCTCAATAATGCGAACAAACAAATGCTTCAAATATCGGCTGTTAATTTTAGAATTTAAATAATCTGTTGTTAATATTACTCTATGTTTATTTTAAAATTTAAATTGTGTGTAATAATAATTTCGACTGTTAACTTTAGAATTTAAATAATCTGTTGTTACTATTATTATATGACTTTGTTTATTTACAAATTTAAATTTGGTGTAATCTTTGAATTTTAGCAGCTCTGCGTTGTTGTTTTGGAACGACATGGAAGGGATGAACGGTTTCAGACAGGCTAAATACCTCTTAGGGACCTATAACCTAAAGAGATTTAAACAGATCACACAGTTGGGGAGACTCAGAGACCATCTTCACAAGTTAGGGATATCGAGCAGAGGTGGAAGCTGAATCTTCCTCCCTCATCACTGCTTGTGTGGCGTTAGCCACACGGAGAAACCTCAATTTGGGGAAACCTTTTCTCACGCTGGTGGAACTTGAGACCGTCGTGCGAGACGTCGGACTGATTAAGGTACTACAGTTCAGAAGAGTGTACATTTATCCCATTATCCCATAATAAATGTTTGAAAATATTACTTTAAGATATTCGACAACCCCAAAAGAGAGCGAACTCTGTAAATTCTGCATATTTTAGTTGATTACTTTTGAAAAGGTTTGTTTATTAGTTTTATTAATATTTAAAAATTAAAATAGTTGAAAAATTAAGATGAACTCTTTTGACCTCTTTGAAATTAAAACGTACATAATTAGCTTTAATGAGAATTAAATTCATTAACATGTCCATAAATATTTAGAATTCGAATCTAATTCAAGCTCATAATTTCATAAATATCGATAAGGGTGATTATCGATATAATCCCTTTAGCTGCTATCACAGACGATCAGTATAAATAGCTTTTATTGTTGGTGTTATGGTTTACTGTTACTGTCCGTAGCAACTTATACCATAGGTTTATGTAATGATTTCGTTATATATGACTATATTTAGTTCTATATTATAGGGTAAATGGTAAATTACTAATGCAATTTTTATATCATATAAGTATATAATAAGGTTAAGGCACTTTTATTTTTCGCCACCTCTGAGCATAGCTAATCAAAAATAAAATAATAAGATAATTATTTGAAAATAAATAAATAAATAATATATATAAACTTCAACGCTAGTGTTGATAAAATATAATATGATTTCTATCGCTATCGCGCGGTGTATCGATAGCTCATTGGCACAGGGTGTTATCTGCAATGCCGGCATATTCAGAAACGCAAATTAATGATCAAGTGAAATACTAAAATGTCCGCTGCTGACAACGATGTCAGCGAATTAAATAGTGCACTATCCTCGCTTCGTCTCCTGTCGCCATCGCCGTACAACAATTGCTGGACAAAGACGATTGCAACACTCGCTCAGTCGGACGCACCGGGCAGCGACGTCACACGAGACCCTACGTGCAAAATGCCCCAAACCGATGAAGCAGGTGATGGGGCGGACAATTGTGACGAAACGGATGCGGAACCGATGATTGTTGACGTTTGCTCATCGGCGCAGAATATCAGCAATTCGTCTATGTTGAGCTCTCCGGCATCCATCATTACCATCTCTGACACCATATCGGAAGCAGTATCGAACCCCGAAATCTGGGAATGGTCTTCGACAGCAGATACCATACCCGAAACCGATCCCGAAAGTGAAGCGCACAACGCAAGTGACGACGACGCACCCGCTGATGGACCCGGTAAGCCATATCCATTTCTATATTTACAATAACCCAATAAATAAACAATAATTTATATATGTTATTCTAGGGAATATGGACTTGTTGATGAGCTCTGGGAAAAAGCGCAAGCACGGAAGCTACGCCAGAAGCAATCAGCACCAATCTGATCAATGTGGGTGTAACATCGAAACGTTATTTAAGCAGCGCTGCAAACCGGTTTGCGATTGAACCGGTTCGCAGCCTGATCCGCCAAATTTACTGCACTATGAACCACACCGGGATGTAAAAGAATTAGTGATCCCGAAATGGAACCCGGTTTGAACCGCATTTTTTATGCAATTAAAGCAATTCTTAGTTAACTGTCAGGTTTTTCAATGCCAAGCGCTCTTCAACACATTTTAAGTATTTCCAAAGTAAATTTTAATTGATGTTCATAACAATTTACAAGTTAAGACCACTTGATCTTTACAGGCAGAATCTGTACAAAGATTCTGCTAACGTTACAAGTAGCTTTCCATATATTTATAGTATATGTTTATACTCTGTATCCATTAAATATGGGTAAAATAGGGTTATTAACTTTGGGAAAATGTATGTAACAGGCAGAAAGAGGCGTGGCAGACGCCACAAAGTATATATATTCTTGATTATAACGAGATTTATTTAAAAAAATAGTACAAAGAGGATATGTGTGTAACACCCAGAAGGAGGCAGGCTTACAAAACATATAAATTCTTGACCAGGACGACGAGCTGAGTCAATACAGCCATGTTCGTCTGTCCGTCGGTTTGATCACCTAGATCTCAGCAATTATAATAGCTAGAGAAACCATATTCAAGATTTAAGTTCTACTATTCAGTAAGCAGTACGAGTTTGTTTTAGATTTTGCATATCTTCCCCCTTCCCCCGCAAAAAGTCACTGCAGCCACTGCTTTACAGCTATAGTCTTGTTATTTGGGATGCTTGTAGCTATTGGCATCTATTGACACTGTGAATTGCGTTACGAACGGATAGGAAACAGCGCAGATATGCCACAGACAATTTGCTGCACTAGACAGATGGGTGCCATGCATATGCGTGTAGCTTTGTGTGCCTTTGAATTCAGTTAATTAAGTCATACCAAGAACGTGATCCGGATCCAAAACCAAACCTTCGATACGGAGAACCGCACTAAAATCGGTTATACAACGTGGATCGAAGTTGTGTTTTGGAACTCTGACAATTTTTTTTGCATTAAAGTCTTCCTAATTTATCTTTTATTTTTTATAGCTGCAAATAGTAGCTTGGATGCGGATATAGACGTAGTGGGATTATCGCCTGTGGTGGCAACAACGCGTAGTGGTCGAAAGGTGCGCGCCCGTTTGGACACCAAGTTTGATTACTCGTCCGAGCCACAAACTTCAGCGGATGATTCAAATTTAGTCAACGAGCACGACGATGACGACGACGTCGACGATGATGATGATGTGGATGATGACGACGATAATGATGGTGATTACGAGCAAGAGGAGCTTACCGACTCGGCAAAGTCAATGTCCAGCAGTGACGATGAATATTCGCTGAGCCCACCGTTAAAAAACTATATATATTTGGACTTAACACAAGCTGTAGCTACCGTTGGCAACTATCCGTCGACGGATACTGAAACAATTAACAATGATAGTGAATTGAAATCACGTATACTTAAATTCTTGGGTCTAATCCCGGACATGCGACGTCTCTACAATCCCGACTACTACGAGCAGGAGAACAACGAAAGGGAGGACGACAACCGCAATGTCTTGCAACGCTCTCGTCTATTGACTACTCTGAATAACTCGGAACTCCAACTAACGCCTTTATCTAGGCCTAGGGTGCTACTCAACCCGAGCATTAATTGGAGCCAAACTAATTTAACACAAGAAATGAAAATGCTACAATATACAAATAACGCCCATCAGCAACGGGCCGCCAATTTGGATGAAAAAACCCCACAACATATCAAGGAACCTATCGATCTGACGGCCCTGCCCAGCGAGAAGGTGCGTGCCCAGCATTGTAAACAACACAGGAACGTTCAATCGCTATTTAATAAAAACGATAATGTGTACAGTTTCGTGGACTCCTTGATAAGTGAGTAGAGACCGTTCAATATGTTGCTTAAATTAGTTTAAGCCTGTCTGAGGCCTATCAAGACAATCGTTTTAGCCCTTTGCTCCTGAACTAATGTATTAGTGATCTTACTTCTGTGTTATCACGCTATTTCGGTGGCCGAACTCTCAATGGCCCAACTCTTACTGGCCCATCTCTCTTTGGCTCAACACTCGCTAGCCGAACTTTCGCAGGCACAACTCTTACTTCTCCAGAATTTTGTTGTACCATTAATTTAATCTAGTTTTATGCTTGATTTTACTTTGTAAGTTTCTCTGTCGACATAAACTATGTTACTTATGTTTACCACCCATTGCAGCGGATGTACCGCTCAACATGTGTCATCCACAGGCTGTCAAATATCACAAGCAAGACTTCAAAGCGTGCAGAGTGCAGCTGGCCAAATGCCTTTTTGGTGCGCTCAATCACAAGGTCTTCCATTGTGGCCTCAAGCTGAGCCTCGAGTGGAAGAGCGGCTTGAAGACGCCAAGTGCAATAGAGAACACCGTGGATGTCTACGGACGGCGTACCTCCAACATTCTCCTCTGCTCATCTCTCAAGAACACGATCGTCCTGGTAAAATCCTTAATCCATGAAATGTGTCATGCGGCTGCCTTTGTGTACCATGGCGAAACTGGGCATGGTGATCACTGTCGTCGCTGGTAAGTGAACTGTGATTTAATATATATTTATATATATATATATATATATATACTATAAGCATATTTTTTGTAATAAATTTGATCTACAATGATTAACATAGCTGAACGAAATCGACCGACTATAGAACCCAAACGTCAAGAAACTGACACTAACAGACCCATTGTGTTTCAATAATACACACATACAGAGACAAGCTAAGGCAAGTTGAGCAAATTGTCTATTGCATATCTTCTGTTTCCGAGATCGATGTGTTAAATCAAACGGACAGAACAGTTAGGGCTAAATCGATTCGGTTCGTCGCCCCGATGAAGAATATATCGCTCGTTTACCAGAAGAGTGTCATAACTCAAAAAAGTGCGTTTCGAGATAAACGCGATTAAAGTTTTCAAGCGCCGTGTATCTCCATACAAGGTGGAGCGACAGATTCTCTTCTCCCGCTGTGTGTATTGAAGATAGGATAATGAAATTTTGACACAAGATAGATTAATATTCAACGAACATTACTGCATCATTAACTCAAAAATCGCGTTTTTTGAGTTATGACACTCTTCTGGTAAACGAGCGATATGTATCTAATTTGTGGGGTCTACTTCCGCCGCTTACGCAAATTTTTTTGTGTTTTTTTTAAGGGTTCTAAATATGTATGGTCTTCTTCTTGCAGGGCCTTTGTGCTGAACACGACGCTGCCGGAGCTGCCACGCATCGAGGATTGCACCGAGTGTTACAAATACGTTTGCGAGCTATGCCAGCGTGCATCGTTTGGCACTACCGATTTTGAGGACATCAGCGGACAGCTGCGCTGTCATTACTGCCGCTTCGAGGTGATTGTGGTGCCCTACAGTCCGAACAACTATTATTGTATTCCGAAGGAGGACCGTAGCACCACACCGTTTACGCGATTTGTGCGAACCAAGTATTCAGTGGATGACAAGCTCGACTACTGCGATAAGATGGACGCGCTGAATGCGCAATACAAACTGGAACGCCAGCTGGCGGCAGCTTCCCCCTAATTTAAGCCATAGCTTTAAGCTTGTTTAATACCTAAATTATTTCACTATGAATAAAGCATTTTTTTTGTATTCCCTATATCTAATAACAATGGCTAAAAACAAGATTAAATTTGGGAGAATGTATGCAACAGGCATAAGGAGGCGTGGCAGGCTCGCAAAGTATATATATATTATTGATCAGCACGACAAGCAGAGATGATATAGCCATGTCCGTCTGTCCGTCGGTTTGATCACCCAGATCTCAGCAACTATAATAGCTAGATGAATCATATTCAGCACTCGGGCTCTCCTATTCAGTAAGCAGTACGAGTTTGTTGTAGATTTTGGATACCTCTCAAGAGATCTACGAGACTATAAGATCTAGAGCAGTCACGTAGGTAGCTGTATCAAGTTTATTTGCAATCTTGAATGCTACGGGGCCCTTTACTATCAATATCATCGTATTATTAAACATGAAAGGTCGAATAACAAGCGTTATTTCGAACAGTTTATACAAGATTATTCGAAATGTATACTCTCTTCTATTATATCAATCTTTTCTGAAAAGCTAATCGAAAGACATTAACAAAACAATACTGCATGGCATGACAAAAAAATTAAGAAGCAGCATTGCTGCCACGCTTCGTTGTGCTATTTTTGTTGCATTTATTGCTCGAAACGAATCGAATTTAATTGAATTTACGATATCATGCCCTTGTTGCGCTTGAAGGCAGCGCCAGCCTTGCGGTTGTGGTTGGCTCTGGAGGATTTGTGCGCCTCCTTTTGATTCCGGTTGCGCGTCGTCTGCTGCGTCTGCCCCTGACCCTTGGGTGCGCCCACAACATCCTTCTGCGCTCGCTGGCCGCCGTATTTGGCCGCCTGCTGTTGCTGATAGCGAGCGCGTGTGATCTCGGGATTCTCGCAGAAGTCGCGCCTGCTGGCATTTGAATTTGGCGGCGCTTCGTTGCCATCGCTGTCGTTGTCCTGTTCGTCGTCCTCGGAGGCATCTGGTGCCTCGTAGGCGCTGCTTGCAGCCGATGCCTGCTTCAGTTTGGCACGCAACAGACTCTGGGGCGGAGCTTGGCCTTCGTTCAAGGCCTCATAGCTGTCATCGTATTCATCGTTGTACTCTGCGCCAGCCTCCAGCGACGTCTCCTCGACCAGCGCATACTGCTGATAACGCTCCTTCAGCTTGCCAATGTCCCGCTTATCATCCAGCAGCTGCTCGGCGTTGCGCGGTGCGCCCGGCAAGCCTTTGCCCTGCTTGATGATGCACTGCGGATTGTCCTGGGTGAGCACGTCGTACTTGTCGCCATCATGCACATTGTAGTGCTGCACGCCCGTCTCCCGCTGCATCTTATCCCGCGGATCATCTGGAATGTACACCTCCTGGCGGTCCATCTTCAGCAGATCCGGCGGCAGGTTCTCATCCAGTATGGCAGCGATCGCCTCCTCGCTGTTTGCATAGCGCGCCAAGAGGCGCCGTATGAAACCTATGCCCAAATCTGGCAGCACATCCAATACGCCGGAAACCTCCAGATCTATATCGCGCTTGTGGCCATTTACAGCTGCTGCGTCCGCTGCTCCTGCTGCTCCCGCTGCTGCTGCTGGCAATGACGTGGCAGGCAACTGCTGCTCGACATTAGCATCATCCAAATTCAGATCGCTGAGCAGCTCGTCGGCCAGGATGCCGCTGGTGCAGCTGCTCAGCGCCTGCTCGTAGCCAGATATCACAAAGTCCACTTTGTAGTTTTTGCTGCAATTAGAGCGGGAGAAATTAGAGTAGGAGCTACATGAGAGTTGGCTGGAGGCTACGCACAGATTGGGACTGCGTTGCAGCAGCTGATCGATGTCCCGCTTCACCGGATACTGACGCTGATAGTCGATCACAAAGGTCTGCGATGAGAGACACTCCTGCAGCAGTTCCACCAGCTGCTCGCCACGCCCCGACTTCAGCTGGGCGTCTGTTAGCCGACGCACCACATGGAGGAACTGCTGGCGCGCCTCGTTCAGCCAGCGCAGCGAACTCGCCTGGGCATTGATCTGGCAGATGTTCCTGTACAGCATCGGCACCGTCAGATCGTAGAAGTTGGCAATGCTGAAAAGCAATGGAACGCAATTAAATCAAAACTAGCAATAATCGAGAGCAGATCAGTCGGGCGGGCCAGACTGTAGAATACCCTGTACCCTATATTGTAAATAAAATTCTTTAAAACTGTCGCACAAAGCGTAGCAGCCATGGTTCTTCTTCTTTCTCTTTTATTATTGCCAGCTTTAATGGCGAGATGTGCAACGCCTGCAATATTGTTTCGTTAATATCTCCTGTGTTTATTAACCGATTTCAATGAGCTTTTTAGGATAGAGAAGTATATATAAGAGAAGTATATATTGTGAATAACAACCTTCCATGTTAAATATTACGCTTGTTATTCAAGTTTTTATGTTACATTTTGCGATGGTTGTGTGGGCGTAAAGGGGGCGTGGTATCCACCATTTGAAATAAACTTGAACCGCGTGTGGTATGCACCTACCTACATACCAAAAACGGCTGCTCTAGCTTTTATAGCTTCCGAGATCGACGCGTTCATCCAAACAGACGGACAGACAGATGGACATGGCTATATAGACTCAGCTCGTCGTCCGATATATACTTTATGGGGTCTGCCATGTATGCTTTAGTCTGTTACAAAATTATTAACCCTGTTTTTACGCATTTCCAATAAGTACAGGGTATAGAAATACCCTGTTTTTGCCGAACCTGCTCTACCAAGCTCTGAGTTAAGTAAAGCCGAGGAAATCCGACTCTATAGGAAAGTTCTGCGCTTACCTCTGCGCAAGTCGAAGCTGCTCGCAGCAGACCAGCAGAGAGCTGGGCATCAGCTGGATGAGCATGCGCAATGTGTAGGCGTTATCCAGGGCGAACAGCACGACATCATCATAGGGAGTATCCGCGTCTGGATCCAGCAGGGCGCCACCTCCGGCGCCCTCGCAGCCCTCGTTCTCCACCTGGATCTGCATGCTGAGGAAGGCGTCGTCGTAGAAGGCCAGGCCCTCCCGCAGATCGCTCTCATAGGCTGGCTGGATGCTCAAGACGGTGTCAAGGATGCGCTGCAGCATTCTTAGGTTCTGGGGATTGGCATCGCCCACGGCAATGAGCAGATCGCACAGCATGGGCACGGATATTAAGTAGTTGTCGTACACCAATGAGCCGTGATGCTCCGCGGCTATCCACTCGCTGGCCGACTCCCTGGGCGTCAGCACACGCATTATGATGCGCACCACGCGATTCAGCAGCTTGGCGTAGAGAGAGATCGCCTCCTGGCAGCCAGGATCCGTAGCATCCGTCTGCTGTCTGTAGTAGGGATTGGCGAACTGCAGGAAGCTGACAACCGCAGCCATGGCGGACTCATCGTACACCATATAGGACCAGAATCTGCAATACCAGTTGATACAATTCGCATATAACCCAAGGCCAAGGCCTCCTCCACTTACTCGTGATGGCTCAGCCGCAGCAGAAACTCAAAGTCCGCCAGGCAGCTGCTTGCAACGTGCTGCCATTCCTGAAGGCTGGCGCCGCTCTTCACGCAGCCGTAGGAGCTCAGCATGCAGATGTAGCTGCTCAGCGGCTGCTCGCGCCTCACCCAGTGTATATCCTGGCAAGGAAGTAAATAGTTATAATTCATATAAATATTACACGTTTCCACGCTGCACTTACAAGCGCCGGAATCTGCCGCTTCACGCCATCGCTGCCGGCCAACGTCAGCTTCAAGTCGCCCAATGGCAATTTGTCTGGATTGCAGCTTTTATTGCTATTCTGTTCGATTTGATTTGTGTTCACCATGGCCAGAGGATTCTTTGAAAACAATACAAAATATGGTGAAACTGTAATTATTTACAGATAACAAACATTGCACATCGATTAATTGATCGACTTATCGATTTTGCACTATTGCTTTCGTTGCGTGAAGTGCTATTTGCTAAGCGAATTAATAAAGCAAATTAATTCTAATGTTTCACAATATTCTGAAGAGAAATTTTTGTATTTGTATTATTTATATTTGATATTCTAATCAAAAACTAATGTCGAACTCAACACACATGGTATCGATACTGCGATACTGTTATCGATTTTCCTCACTGCTGAGAACAGGTTGGCAAAGCAATTTGATTAAAGTTTATATTAATGTTAATATACTGCTGTACATTTTTAAATACACAAACAGACAAAAAAAATATTAAGTTTTAATATAGTGGACATTGTTCATTCTCACTAAAAAAAAAACATAATTGGTGTTTTTGTATACAGTATCGATATTTGTATTTTTCTTTTGCTGCGAGGACTTACGCGCCATATCGATATTGTTTTATTGCCATCGTGCTGAACATTTATCGCCAGAAATTGACTTGAAAATATTAAATGTTAGTAAAAAACTTAAAATAAACATAAAATAAAATTAATGTATATGAAATAATACAATATTTATATTTTTGTATTAACGGAAATCATAAATCAAATTCTGAAAACCGCTAAATTGGCAACGCTGTTTACGACTCTTTTGGTATTTTTTTTTAAATCGATGCGAAGATCGGCTTGGAAAAAATTGAGCCGTGAATTGTATTACAAGTGCATATACATATGTATATAAATCCAAACTGATATCGGGCAATAGGTGTATTTAATTGTGCAGTTGTAAATGTTATGTTATCTGTGGCGCGTGTATTTTGGTACTTTTGCCAATATTGTGTTTTTCTAATCGTGTTTGGAAATTAGAGCTAGCATCATGCATAATCGGCATTGGTATAAGATTTTATTTGTTTATTGTGCTTGCCTAAGTAAATTGCATTAATTGAAATTGTTTCACATGTTTGCCTTCTTCGAACAGCGAATCAGGACAGGAAAACCCCTATGTGGATTTGGCAACATTCTTGAGAGGCAACAAGGCAGGACAGGAGACGGAGACGGAGACGGAGACGGAGACGGAGACGGAGACGGAGGGACCACGCGGTATTATGGGCAACAAAGGCAGCAAGGAGGGCATCAAAGTGAACACGCATCAATACGATGGCGTTGAATACATCTATGTGACACCCAGGTCCCAAGAGGAGGCCTTCGATTTTGTGGCGAACAGCATCAAGAACAAGGATTTCACCGTTGCCCGCATCGCGCTGATCTGCGAGCACGCGAACGAAGCGGAGCAACTGCAGCAACAGCTGGGCAAGCGCAGCGTGGGCTGCTTCCTGATAATCAAGCCCATCCAGCACCTGACCATGATACTCGGCCTGTGGACCGAGGGCGTGAGTACCCCATGCCCCAAGATCAATACCCATTTCCACGAGCGCATATCGCTAGCATATACTTTACGAGTGTCAGAGGTAAAAAACGCGATTTTTGTGTTAATAATGCAGAAATGTTGGTTTGTTTGTTTTTATGTTGTGTAAAAATTTCATCATCCCATCTTTAATACACAGAGCGTATAGCTTGAAAACTTTAATCGCGCTTATCTCAAAACGCACTTTTTTAGACCCTGTGCTCACTTTAAAAAATGTGAAAAACAGGGTCTATTAACTTAGTGCAAAGAGGAAATGTATGTAACAGGCAGAAGGAGGCGTGGCAGACCCCACAAAGTATATATATTCTTGATTAGGACGACAAGCCGAGTCGATATAGCCATGTCCGTCTGTCTGTCTGTCCGTCTGTCTGTCTGTATGAACACCTAGATCTCAGCAACTATAAGAGCTAGAGACACCATATTCGGGATTCAGGTTCCGCTATTCAGTAAGCAACACGAGTTTGTTTTAGATTTTGGATACCTCCTCCCCTTCCCCCACAAACCGCAAAAAGCTGCTGTAGCCACAGTTTTGAAGCTATTGATTTGTAATTTGATATTTGACTAGTTTATGACATTCTCTATCGACGCTGTGAATTTTGTTTCAATCGGATAAGAAACAGCGAACATATCGCTCGTTTACCAGAAGAGTGTCATAACTCAAAAAACGCGATTTTTGAGTTAATGATGCAGTAGTGTTCGTTGGATATTAATCTATGTTGTGTCAAAATTTCATTAACCTATTTTCAATACACACAGCGTGAGAAGAGAATATGTCGCTCCACCTTGTATGGAGATACACGGCGCTTGAAAACTTTAAACGCGTTTATCTCGAAACGCACTTTTTTGAGTTATGATACTCTTCTAGTAAACGAGCGATATGCCACAGACAATTTGCCGCACTAGACAGAGGGGGGGTGGTGTGCCTTGTATATGCGGGTAGCTTAGAGTGTGTGCGTCTGATTGTGTTTGTATGTACATATAATCAAAGTAAAGGGTCTCCTACGGTCGGTTACGTCCGACTGTAGCCTCCGTCCCACTGACCTGCCCCGTCCCTATATTTTTTTGCTGACGCTCGTGGAAATGCCAAATGAGCGTTATACAAAATGGGTACACATTTTGCGCTCGTGGAAATCGCCTATAACTTTATTAAAATATACTAAATTGCTCCTTCTCTACAGTTGCTCAATTCGGTGCTGGTGGTGTGCGACGATATGTTGCCTCAGTTGAGCGTTGAGGTCAATTTCCTCATACATTCCAGTCAGCCCTTGCCGCATATATTTTCGAAGCGCATTCAAATGCTGACCAAAGCCTCAGCTATTGATACCACAGTGCTGGTGATGACGACGCCCGCACCAACACTGACGGAAACCCCACGAAGGGAGGCAGCTAACCACGGAAGTCAATTGGAGATTAGGCAGACAATGACAGCTACAGCGGCACCAATGAATAACAATGCTTCGGGAATCTTCAATTTAGAACCTAATCATGCCCATGCCCCAGAGCAGTTTTCAACGCCCAAACTGAAGAGGAAAGATATTGATGAAATAATGAAGACAATATCAGCTAGGGCGACAACCGGCTTCAACCCCTCACCACCTGCGTCCTTTTTGCCATCATCGGACAGGCAAGAGGAGAAAGAGTCGATCGAATCCTTGTTGCCTATCAAAAACAGCGTCGTCTGCTCAGACAAACAGCAGCAAGCGGTTTACACCTACAACAAATATGCAACGCTCGCTTGGAGCTATTGCGAGCAGCAAGCGTGTAGCAACATTCTGGATGTGCCAAACGTGGCAACGGAGATTACGTTGGTTATGCGCGACCTGAACGTTGGCATCAATCAGGCCAAGAGCACACAGCGTTTCGCCTGGCCCCATGTGGCCAAGGGTCGCTCCCTCTGTGTCATTGGCAATGAGCAAACGGGCAAGACCTGGTCCTATTTGCCCCGTCTCTGTCAGTGCGCGAATGAAGCATCCGTGGTGCGTCAATACCAACAGGACACCGACTACGGTCCCAGCTGCATAATCTTGTGCGCGAATGTCGCCCAGGCCAAGCAGATCGAGGGGCTGTGCATGAGGCTGCTGGGTGAGCCTCGCGCCAATATTCAACGTTGGATCACGCTCTACGAGATTGGCAATGTGCGTGAGACCGCCTGGCTCCTGGAACGACCTTGCGGCATACTCATCACCACCATGGAGCTCATGTCCAAGCTGTGCGGTGCGCAAAGCAAAAAGCCCTTCTTGAACGCAGCTGCGCTACGCTGCGTGGCGATTGACAGCATGGATATTATGATGCGTTTCTCCAGATTGCCGACCGAGCGCGTCATGCAATGGCTGCTGGAGTTCTGCAACTTTGATGAGGGACACACACAGCTGCTGCTGTCGTCGCGCTTGTGGAACGATGCCCTGATGCGGCGGCTGCTGGACAAGTTGCCCAACATCCTGTTGTTGTTCGAAGATCCGCTGGAAGCGGCTGCCTTTAATAATTTCAAGTTGGAGCTGCTGCTGACCACATCTGTAAAGTACGAGCAGGAACTGATCGAGCTGCTCGAGAGCGACAAGTTGCGTGATAAGCGCGTCGTGATGTGTTGCGCCACCGATAAGGATGCCAATTATATCAGCCAGATGCTGGCTCAACAGAATATTAAAAGCACCATTATAGTTAACGTTTGTTATCCCTGGCGTGTCTACCAAACATCGCAAATCCTCATTGTGCCCGATGAGGCGGTGCCTAGACTGCGCCTGGGCGCAAAGATTGATTTCCTGATCCACTTCAGTTGGTCTAACACTTGGATGCGATTCAAGACACGTTTCAGCCTGCTCTATGGCAACCACGTGCCACATGTGCCCCACATGGCGCATGCCGCAACATCCATTGTGGGCGTCCGCCTCCGGGATGCCGAAAATATGTGGTTCCTCTGCGATTTCATGATGAAACACGACAAGACTGTGCCCGAATCTTGGCTGGAGTTTTTCTACAAGTTTCGCATCGATACGGAAGAGTTGCAGCAGCGTCCCACGGAGACTCTGTGCCACCAACTGATGAGTTTCGGCAACTGTTTGCGCCGTTCCTGTGCGTTTCGTCATATACCTCTGGAGCATGAATTGCAGCCGCTGGCAAATTATCCAAGACGGGGTGACATAAAGTTTCATGTTCTAAATGTGAGTATATGACACTTTTATAGCTCAAATCAAAACTGGATAAGGTAGCGAAACACAAGCTAGGGTCTTAAGGTCTTCCTCAGAGGACCTGCTTCTGTTCTGGTATCCTGCTTAGGCTCCGGGAGTCACCTGCAGTACTCCGTTTTCTGTACTTCGTTTGTGTACTGGGTACTCGCGTTGTCTTAGGGGTCCTGGGGTCCTCCTCATAGATCTGCAGCTTACCTTAGTATTTTTGGGTAGTCTTCAAGGTCCTTGGGCTCTCTTTTGGGTCCTGGCTACAACTGGCACCTAGCTGCCTTTAAAGGGTCGTAGAGTCCTCTGAATCCTGAAGTAAGGTTGCATGAGATAATCCAGGCTTGCAAATTAAAAAGCATCTAGGATGCCTATTTTAATTTGCGACGTGCAACTAATGGACGACTAATGTCTTCAGGGGGATACAATAGATATTTTCAAATTTCACACTTTTTTTATTGTTTATTTTTTTTTATTGCCTTGCAGGTTAATTCACCTAGCCAAATTGGTATCAAACTAACCACGTTTAATATATGCAATCACTTCCTGGGTATTCCCGTAACAAATCTGGGTAAACGCATCCAATTGCACTATCAAGAGGAAGTAAACCGACGCCAACATCAGAATCCAAAGCCAGGAGACGTGTGTGTGGTCAAGGTGAATCAACAATATCAACGTGCAGTCGTCACTCGTCTAGATGAAAATCGCGTTGAACTAAAAGTTTTGGATGCTGGAATCGACTTCCCAATTCTAAGAAAATCGGAGCTACTTATTTGTGATGCATGCTTTATAGATGAACCATACGAGGCTATAGACCTACGTATCACTGGACTCACCTATTTTAATATGGACCGCATATGGCCCGATGATGTTAAGAAATTCGTACGGAAAAAATTCTTCAATGTGTATCCGGGTAAACCGGATCGCGTTTTTACTGCTACAATAGATTTTGTTTTAAATGACATGCTATTCGTGGGGAATATCTACGATGAAGATGACAATGACCTTAAGAGTTTTGTTCTTAACAAATTAGTACGAGTAAACGTGGATAAAGATGCAAGAATGCGACTATTGCAACTATTTAATAATGCCAAAAAAAACTTCCAGGATCCAAAGATCTAAAATAGAAACTAAGAACCAAAGAGCAACTTTTGATTTAATAATAAAGGTTTTTATTTTTGTAAAAATCCGAATCATGATTGTATTTTTTTAAATGTAATAACAAAAAGGATTGAAATTGGCGTTAGCGTTTTCCTCTATCTCTTTCTGGTATATTATAAGCAAAATTTGATTTATCGTATCTTTCGGAATTACTGACCGATTTGGATGAAATTTACAGAATTGGTAGATATTAATGGTCTCTTCCAACTAATGAAGATAGAATTGGTACAAACCCGGTTTTTCCCATTTTTCAATGGGTATGTAAACAAATTATACATTCATTCATAGCAAATTCCAAAATATTCCAAGTGCTTAAGTTGTGTTTTTTTTTTTTTAATTTCTAATTCATATTTTGTTTTGATTAATATTCCTTTGTGGTCGGCGATCTACAGCTTTAAAGGGTTGCCCACAGTCCCGACTAATTGTGGGGGGAAATTAATATTCCTTATGAGAGACATTTATTTTTTTTTAAATGTAAATTTTAGGCGCACCCATGCAAAAACATCTAGCGACCTTGATTAAAATTAATTAAAAATTAAACTACTTAATATTTTTATTTCGCTATATCGACCACTATTTTTGTAGCGTTCGACCGCTGCAGTTTTTAATAAATATCTGGAAATCGAAAAATTGCTGAAAATCAATCTTATCATTAAATCAGTTTTTAGAAAAAAAAATGCCGATATTTTATAGCCTATTTCCACGAACACAAAAATTGCCTATCATCCAAATGACGAACTACGAACCACTTTATCCAAATGACGAACCACTTTAACCAAATGACGAACCAGTTAATGCAAATAACGAACCAGTTCATCCAAAGTAAAAATACCAACGTCATTTAAATAATATGAGCGTTTGTTGATATCGCTCGTAGAAACACCAAAAGAGCATAAAATAACATAAATTGGCAATTATGTGGCCAAATGATAAACACCAGTTTTTTGGTGCAATAAATACAAGTGCATGGCAAGCGTGTTGGTTGGGTATCGATAGTAACGACGATTGTTCGCGAACTATCGATAGCAGGCACACACACAGCATAACGGCTGTTGCACACATACAATCCGATGTCCTATGCCAGAGCAAAAACTTCAATTGCTCAGAAGCAAGCAAACAGTCGGGCGCTGTAATTTATTTAATATATAATAACAGTTTTAATCGTTTTAATATTGTGTAAGTTGATTATGGGTCCACTAAAATGCAGCCAGCCGCGGCCAGTGCAACAAAACGCATCGAAAACACTCGAACAGCAGCGTGTGTGCGTGTGTATGCGTCTGTGTGTGTGTGTGTTCAACAAAGAGCAGAGAAATTACCAACAACAAAAACGCACAAATGAAAGCAAAGAAAACACGAAGAACGTCTTAAAAGAAAGTGAAGTTGGCGCCTGGGCGTGTGTGTGTGTGTGTGTGACTTTGCAACATACACACATAGATATTTGCATTTTGGCAGGCACGTGCGTGCTGGCAAAACAAATACATAGTTTTATTGTTGTTATATTTTTGTGCGCGCCTCTCTAATTAATTATTGAATGCAATTCATTGCAGAGTGCTCGTCCCCCGACCCCCCCTTTGGAGCAGCTCCACCCTTCTCTGCCAATCAGCAGCGAGCAGCGAAGTGAAGAAGAAGCAGGCAACTAATACATTACAACAATAACAAAGAGAGCAATAACAAAATGGCTGCACAGCGGCAGCTATTGGCTTTGATGTCATCGGCCTCTGGGCACAACAACAACAACAGCTCCGAGACGCTCTACAATCTGGCCGTGAGCGCCGTTGTCATCAGCCTGGACTGCAAAGTGCCTAACCTGGAGCGCATCAGCAGGTTGCCGGAGCTGCCCCGCAGCCTCCTCATCGACGTCTACGAGCTGGTGAGTCGTCGAGAGTTGCCAGACTGGTCGCAGAAGCGGCCGTTCGAAAAGTGAAAACAAACCAAAATATTCGGAGGCAACGGTCGGATGTAACCGACAGTAGGATACCCTGTGCCCATGACTTCATAAACAGTTAGGATCAGCGTAAATTGCATAATATTACATTTCACTTTTTCGAAGAACAGCGCTTAATAATACACACACTCTCATATAATGACAAGCTATGCATGTATGCGCATGCATGCCTTGTACCGCTTATTGTCTGTTCCATATTTTCGATGTTTTTTATTCGATCAAAACTAAATTCACAGCGTCGATAGAGAATGTCATAAACTAGTTACATAGCAAATTACAAATCAATAGATTTAAAACTGTGGCTACAGTTGATTTTTGCGATTTGCGGGGGAATGGGGCGCTAAATAAATAAATAACCTGAATGTATGTAAATTCGTATATATATATTTGTATATGTACACACATACAGACACACCAACGGCATACCTTCCCTCAGCCCAGTCAAGCAAGTTATCTGTTACATATCTTCGCTGTTTCTTATGCGATCAGAATGCAATTTACGACGTGGATAGACCTGGCAAATCACAAGTCTGTAGCTTTAAAACAGTTTTCGGTTAAATCAGGGTTTTTTTAAGATAATTTCTTAATTTAATTTTTAAGAAATTCAGCAAAAATTAAATAGAATTATAGATCTGTCATGTAGAACATGAGTAGATATTATTATATTGCTATAATACAAATAATACTATCTTTCAGTTGACACGATGAAGTTACTTGTTGGCGTTACGGATAGAAATATCGCCAGATAGTTTGCAATTTCTAGAAATTTGCCTTGTTTTGATTTGCAGTTTCAAATAAATATGAGTATGGAAATTGTAGCCTGTGCCAGCCTACCAATGTATCTATAAACAGATAAACAATATCTCTGGAAAACCACATGGCATTATATATCATGGAAGACATGGTACCGTGATATGATATCTCCTTGAATAAAAGTTGTTTATTCGCTTAATCTTTATACCCTGCAAACACGGCATTTCGCTCTGTAAGGGCATTTTACCATCGCCACAGGCCTTCAATAGAATATATATATATATATCATATATATATATGCATATATATTTGTATATAGACTATATACTGTGTACTATATGCTATATAGTTGATTGTTCGAATGAGAGATTGTTATAATGGCGTTGCAATTACAATAATAAATTATAAGCAGCGACGACAATGAAGCCACAGTTTATGTTGTTGTTATTGTTGTTGTTGTTATTGTTGTTGTTGTTGTTGTTGTTGCCATGGTCTATATATAGCGCATTCAAGCAGTCGGCACGCCCTTCAGCTCGTCTCGCATCCTGCTGGCAGCCATTGAACTTGTTTAACGTCAGCATCTCGCCCTCAGATGATAATGCTCCCGCATCTATCGGAGGCAAGGGAATCCTTAAAAGTCGTACATAAATGATAAACAAATTATTAATATTCACGGTTAATTGGGAAATGGATTAATCGATTTTGCACCATTCAAAAAAACCAAACAAATATAAATCGCCCGATATCTGGATAACGTACGGTCAAATAATTGGTTGGTGTCGATTTTTGAAATCAGCGTTCCAAGACGCTTTGGGATCGAAAATCGGTCCAGACTTTCATAAAAGTTTGTCGGTCTGTGCTATTATAAATAACTAACTAGAACGAAGCCGATCAGTTGGATGCGCCCGACTGTTGCATACCCCGCACCCTATTAAAAATTATTTCAAACCAGTTTAGTCGAGTAAACTGTCTGTTCGATATCTTCTATGTTTCTTATCCGATAGGCCATGGGCCAAATCACAACTCTTTTAAACTGTGCCAGCTCAAGCTTTTTACGGTTGGTGGTGGATGGAGGGATGAAAGGTATCAAAGTTCTACAACAATATTGGTCTGCATAGGAGATCCTCAATACAAATATTTTTAAAATATACGCCCCTTTTTTTTGTGATAAATCACATGGCCTTGAAGGGTATTGAAAATAAGACCTATTTGCAATTTTTATAGTTTTCGAGAGTTTCTTTGAATTTGTTTGATATACATCATTATAATTTATAACTTGTATTTTAAAAATTCGGATACCACCCAATTTAAACTGCCAACCCTTGATCGCAACGCTCTAATCGTTTTTTGTTGCAGATGTCTCAGCGCGAGGATCTCAAGGATACATTGCTCCAGGAGCTGTCAAACCTCGATGTGTTCAGACGCCTTATACACTATTCACCGGCGCGTGATAAGCTGCTACGCATTGTGGCAGCTCTGATGAGCAGCAACAAGGCACTGCCACGTGGCCTTAGCGACGCCTACGTGGGTCGCTTCAACGGTTCCCGCAAAGGCTGAATCCGACAAGCTGGAGCCGGCAGAGCAGAAGCTGGCCCAGGAGCCCAATGGCCCGTTGGCTAAACAGATGGCCGAGACAAACGCCGCAGTTGCCAGCTGCGGCATCGGCAGACCTCAGCCAGATACAGGTTCAGTGGAGGGCAGTGCGATGGAGAGGAGAACGGATGCTCAAAGTTGAGCGCGGAGGATGCGTTGGCCATCGATATGGGTCTGCGGCTGGGCGGCTTTTTCTCTCTGAGGCCGGCTGGATGCAGGAGAGCACCGCTGTGCTGTCCTGCCTCAACGAAAGACTGAAGCGCATGCCGGCGTTCGCTTATGATGTGGCCATGCGCCTTGATTGATCTCCAGCGGTAAGTGCGAGCTTGCCACATCGCCTCGAATTCATTCAAATTTTTCAAATTGTAAACTATTTTCGCCCGTTTTTGGCAGGCTGCTTTATGCCGAGTCCTCACACTGTAACTTCAGAGTTGGCAAAACTGAACTTTCGAGGAAATCATCGAGCTGAACGCCACGCACGATATCAGCGTGCCCAGGCCTTTGATTGCCCTGGCCTATTCGCAAATCTCGTCCATGTACTTTGCTCGCAACGAGTACGACAAAAGCTATCGATGGGGTGTCCAGGCGATGCGGATGCTGGACATGACGGCATCCAAGCGGTAAGTTGTCCACTTTCATTTCGATGCACTTGTATAGGCACAACTAGAGCTGGCTTCGATCTTCAGCTTTCAAGAATCGATCTTATCGATTAATCGAAATAAAACCAATAATTTCTGAAAGAGAAAAACTTTAAAATCGATGCATACAAAATTAAATTAAAAAGGACGGAACCGATCAGTTGGGTGGAAGAATCTGTACTTTTTCGTCTACCGATTATACCCTTAACGTAGCGTACAACAATAGCCAAATCGATTCACAAAAAATAAGAATCGATTTAAAAAAAAAAATCGATTAAATCGAATCGAAAGGCACAACTATTTGTACTTTGCGTTTTGCTTTTCTCTTAATCTACCTCACGGCTTTTTCCATTATTTGCCATAAGTTATTTTCGAACATCATAAAAATAAAGCGAAACGATCATCAGATGCACTTAGTGCAAAAGAAATAAATTTGTCCCTAACACCTAGATGGAGGCGTGGTAGACTGAATGGATATAGCCTCCGTCTGTATGAAAACCTATATCTTGCAATCTATAAGAGGACACACTGTTTTGTGTATCTAGGTTCTCCTATGCTGATCTTGTTTGTTTTACATTTTTAATATCGCTGGAGAGTTGGGCCAGCAAGAATTACGCAGCAAGAATTCGGCCAGCGAAAGTTCGGCCAACGAGAGTTGGATCCACGAGATGGGCCAGCGAGAGTTGGAACAGCGAGAGTAGGACCAGCGAGAGTTGGAGCAGCGAGAGTTGGAGCAGCGGAGAGCTGAGACCAGCGAGAGTTGGACTAGCGAAAGTTGGACCAACGAGAGTTAGACCAAAGAGAGTCGAGCCAGTGAGAGTGGGGCCAACGCGAGTTTGGTCGGCGGGAGAAGAGTTGTCTCAGAAAGAGTTGTCTCAGCGAGACTTATGTACCGAGATTTTAAAATGAATTAACCGCTCCGGGGATTGGCAGCAAGCAGATCCAGTTTGAATCAGCACTTTTCATATTTCTCCCCATTTACAAATTGCAAATTGCAAATCAGTAAATAATTTTGGTTTTATAATCTATGTCTTAACAATTATAATAATTACGATCCCTAAGGGAAACACACAAATTGCTGTCCCTGTTCAAGTGCAATCTATTCAAGTATATATAACTATATCTACTATATGATCTATCGTCTGTCTGCCCGCAGCGTTACCATCGATGTGCTGCGGCAAGCGGCCAAGGGCGTGCGTGGTGAAACGCGAATTCTTCCGGGCCAATTTGCTCAATTGCCAGGCGGTGCGTCGTGCGAGGTAAGACTTTCCGTGCATTCCGATTCCACATATCCTCATAATATCCGTGCACCTGGTGCTGCTCTCTTCCAGGGAGTGCTTTGGTCTGAGCCATCAGAAGTACGGCGACGCGCTGTTGGATTACGGCTTCTTTCTGCTGAACGTGGACTCGGTGTTCCAATCGGTGAACGTCTACAAGGAGGCGCTGGACGTGCGTCGCGGCATCTTTGGCAACATGAACTTTCATGTGGCGATCGCACACGAGGATCTGTCGTACGCCTATTATGTGCATGAGTACAGCACTGGCGACTTTAGCTGTGCCCAGGATCATGTGGATAAGGCGGTGAACATCATGAAGAATCTGGTGCCAAGCAATCATTTAATGCTGGCGTCGGCCAAGCGCGTCAAGGCATTGCTGCTGGAGGAGATCGCATTGGACAAAATAGCCGATGGCATGGATGAGGAGGATCTGCTGCTCCAATCCGAGGAGCTGCACAATTTCGCGCTGCAACTGTCGCTGGAGGTGTTCGGCGAGGTGAATGTGCAAACGGCCAAGCACTATGGCAATCTGGGGCGGTTGTATCAGACAATGAATCGCTTCGAGGAGGCGGAGCGTATGCATCAGAAGGCAATCAAGATCAAGACCGATCTGCTTGGAGAATACGACTACGAGGTGGGCCTATCCATTGGCCATCTGGCCTCGCTCTACAACTATCAGATGAAAAAGTATCGTCAAGCCGAGGACTTGTATCTGCGCAGCATTGACATAAGTAAGAATTACCCAAATTGCTCCCATTGTTGTATCCCCTTGCTGATCAAATGATTCGCTTGCTCCTCGCTCAGGCCTGCGGCTCTTTGGACGCACATACTCCGGCCTGGAGTATGACTATTTGGGACTGTGTCACGTGTACGAGACACTGCACGAATTCGAAAAGTATCTGCGCTATGCCCATGTACTGGAGAACTGGCAGTTGCTGCGCAGTCAGAACATAACTGAGAATGTGCGTAGTTAATGCTTAATTTTGTCAATCAAAGCTGGCAGATGACTGTCGACCGAAGTGTAAGAATTGAACGCGAAGAAGAACTTGGGAAACGAAGGAGTTTTAGGTTTCAGCAAGCACTGTCTTATGCTCTGTACCACAGCTCACGCTCGCCGTAGATTCTACAGTTTAGCCCAACGGTTGAATACTGAAATATGAAAATCTTTAATCAATCATAATTCTCTTATTTATGGAGCGATTTAATTGACATTAACAGATATTATTTATTTACACAATTCGTAGATAGACTCGTATGTCTTTAATTGGTCAATGTATTCTGTTTATGGTAATTGTTCGCGGTAGGGGCGTGGCATCCAAAATTTGAAATAAACTTGATCTGCGTATGGTATACACATATACAGTAGAATCCGGTTATAGCGACATTCAAGCCGACCGACGATTTTACGTCGTTATATCCGAAAGACAAAATCCTTGATTTTGTTTCTTTTTCGTATAGAAAAAACACAAAATCTATGATTTTGCTTTGCTTCTTTTAGCATTGTTAAAGAAATCAAATTTTCCTCTTTAAAGTTTTTTTTTTTTGTTCGGCACGTCGCAATATCCGGTTGAATTGTGAAAAATCTCGTCGTTATAAGCGGTTTGTCGCTAAAAGCGGAGACGTTATAAGCGGAGGCCGTTTCATATAAGTTTGTATGGGGACCAACCAAGCCATCGAGTTTTCGACGCAGTAACCGGACGGACGCTATAAGACGGACGTTATAACCGGATTCTACTGTATATACGTTATGGGGTGGCACGCCTCCTTCTGCCTGTTGCATACATTCTTTCAAAGTTGTAGGGCATACAAATCGGTTGAGTTATTTGCCAGCTCTGTTATTAATGCAATTTAATGCTATACCTATAAGAATAAACTGATTTAATTTGAATTTGCAGAAATCTAGTCATCCACCCATTGAATGACGACTCTACTGTGGATGAAGTCAAGGAAAGGTTCTTCAGATCGATTGTGCCATCGGGCGCAGATGAGAGCCAACGCTGCTAATCCAGCCGAGCCAGCGGAGAATTAAAGACACACACACACACACACACACACACACAACAAACACACACACACACAACAAGACGCACAGTTTGCTTGGCTCAATGCCATGACACAACACCGATTTGAAGTGCAGCGTTGCCTCTAGCATCTGCCATTCTCATCTTTTTGGCACCCATTGTTATTATGATATAGTTCTGTAATTCTGTAATTCAGTAATATGTAAGATTGTGTTAAGCTATACGATTTGCTCAGGTCTCTCTGTGAGAGAGATTTGCTGTTGAAGCCGCTTTAGTTAATGTGCTTATTCAGTTTGGTATGCATCAATCAGCTCAAGTCCCTCTCGAAGAGGGATTTACCTTGCGGATATTCAAAAGTTCGCTAGCGTTAAGTCACTGAAGTCTTTCTTTAAGTACATAGTTTGAATAGTTTGTCCCATGTAGTATTTAATTTTGTTAAAGTCACGTTTCAATTGATGCTGAAACAAGCAAACAAACAAACACCTAAACAAAACTATATCTAAATCTAAAACTAAACCTAATCGAGCCAATAGCTGTTCATATTTTAATTCTAAAATACGAATACATTATGTGATTGCAGTTATGCAGTATGTTGTTCAATAATAATCCTTTTTTAGTCCAAGCAGTTGTTGAATCAATTGATTTGTAGCACAATTTTTACGATATATAAAGCTACAACGGAACATTATGTATAAGCCACACGATTTGTAGTTACTGATACTTAACCCGATGGCTTAACTTTATAGATGCATACATAGAACTGTACAATATGAAGTCAAATTGAGACATACGTAAAGTTGTTAGTCCTACGTAGATTACGCAAACCATCCCAACAATTAATTCCCTCCCGCCCTTTCCTCTGCCGCATCCTGGCACTAATTGTGGGTGTATATAGTGCGGGTCACGCCGCATTCATCAGATCGGGATTCCCCCTCAACTTCCACTCCAAAATTGATTCAATTTAGTCGTATGTATATCTATGTGTATAGCAAGTCTAATCGACGAGCAAGAGAATTACGTAAGTCTTAAGCAAACCATTACTACTAACGATACCTATGCATAGTATAATACCACGATAAACACACATGCACACCTGTGTATATCTACATTAATATTAACGACATATACCTAAATATTAAATCATAAATATATACAGTATACAATGTAGCTGCGGCACTTTTGGTTTTGAAACAGAAGTGCAAAAATCTCAATAAAAACAATTTATGTTCGGGATTGGTTTGTTTAAATATGAAACTACACGGAAAGGCTGCAGTCGGACGTAACCAACAGTACTCTGCTCTTCAGCATCATACAAAGTGCATCTCTTTTTTCAATTTAATTTCATAGGTGTAGAACCCCTACAGCAGGAAAATTATACCTTAACAACACATGGGATATACATAGTATGTTTTTAAGAGATATATTATATTGACTGTTTTTCTTGCTTCCGTAGCACGCTTTGTTGGCGTACTATGTTATTTGTTTCTTAACCGATTTTCAGAATAGATAAATAATTTATAAATATTTTCAATATTACTCTTGGTGAAATAAACTTAATTAGCTTACGGAAAACACCTATGTATTTAATTTTTTATATGGCTCCTCTAAACTCTTATAGCTTCCGAAATTTAAAATATCTTTATATTTATTTATTTGGGTGAAAATCGTTCAAAAATATGTTTTAGATCTAAACTTCACTTTAAGGGTTAAATGGTTATACTTTTATTGGTTTTTTTTTCACTTTTAAGATTTGTTTTTAATCAAATAGATGTTTAAGACACGATTTATAGTATTAGAAACTTTTACTTTTCTCTTCAGTTTCATTAAGATGGCATTTAACTCAAAGAAATTCCACTTTAGTTTAATTACATAGTTTTTAATTTCGTTTTATTTTTATGTGGCCTTTTAAATGACGAGTAAATTGCAGATAAAAATCGTTTGAACATCAACTGAGGCTGGATTTGTGGCTTTAATCAGGGCCGGATTTTCCACTAAGCGTCTGTCAGGGCCCATCGCTTGAGGGGCCCCACATAATTCTAAAACGACAGACGGACAGACAGATAGATGTACATAACTATTTTGCCGGTTCGTGTCAAAGTTTCAATAAAAGTAAAATGAATTCGGGAATTTCATTTTCAAGCCGGTTTGTTTCAGCTTTTCAGTTTTCAATAAGTAACTTAGATAGATAAATGATAAGCTTAGCAGAAATACAAAATAAAATAAGATATTATTGTTTTCATACAAAAGTGCCAAGGCACCAAAAGATACTGAAAACGGCCCTGGGCTGTGATTTGAAGCTGTGACTTTGAGTCTTTGTCACTTTCGGTCACATAGTTAATGGGCATTTTTAAATTGTTTTTCTACATTTCGTTTTACATACATACATACACATTTTTATATATATAACTATTTTTTTGATTTATTTTGGCCCACTGTCACTTTTCTTTGGCCCCGGCAAATGGCCAACAACATTGTAAAAGTTGTTTCCAACAATTTTCACTTGGGCGCCAGTTGCAAAGGTTGACGTCAGTGTTGCTCGACATAGCTAGATATGCAAAATGCGTTTTCCAAAAATAATTAGCTTAAAACGAGCACAATAAATCACAAAGTAAATAGTAAAAATTAAATTTATATGCAATTTTAAAATTAATTAGATTTTTTTTTAATAAAGCGAGAGTTCGGAAGGCGTGAGTTAGGCCAACGTGAGTTAGGCCACCAAGAGTTAATCCAAAGAGAGTTTGGCCAGTGAGAGTTGGGCCAGCAAGGGGCAGCGAGAGCCCCTTGGTAAATCATACAACATCAAAAGTTATTTGTCGATTTTTCTTTTTGATTTTTATAATAAAAGTTAAAAAATAATTTTTTTGTAGTTTTTTTATTTTTGTAATTTTTGCGCTTACACTTGAAACAATTGTCACAATTTTTGTTTTTGAACTACAGCCACTTTTGAAACCAAAATTCTGGCAGCACTGGTAGGCGCAGCAGCAGCCGCTCAATGCAGGCCGCCTACACACAAACACACACACACACGCAGTGCTGTCAAAAACAAAAAAAAAAACAAACAAATCTGGCAGCACTTGTTGTTATTGTTGTTCATTGAAGCGCAGCTTTTGCTTTTGACACATATTCGTCGTTGTCAGCAAGATTCGGTTTCGGCTTCGACTTCGGCTTCGGCTGTTACTTCGGCTGCAGCTTCGGCATTGACTTCGGCCTGGGCTGCGTTTTCGGTTATGGGCACTTGAAGCTCGATCGATCAGTTGCTGACTTTATGCGGCAGCGCACGGTTGGCGAGCTTTTGAGAGGGCGCGCGGATGCGGATTTATTTCGAATAGTTTGCGCTGTTTTCGGACTTTTGTTTTGTTTTTGTTGTTGTTGTTGTTGTTGTTGTGTTTTGGCTATATTGAAAAGTGAAACTGACCGACAAAACAGACCGTTGGTAAAACAAAACCCAGTGAATGGCAAATATTCAAATATATCACATATATAATTGCTACTAGTTCTTAAAACTTGTTGCACGACTAATTGTTATTATTGTTGCTAATTGTTTTCTATGGAGGCCAAGTTAAGTGGCGCGCATGCTTGAAAAAAACACTTGGCTAATTCATATACAAATATGGCTCGCAATCTCACTAATCTCTGCAGATCATAATTGAAAGATACAGATACAGCTTCGGCTATAGCCACAGATACTTACGTTAATCATAAGCAGTCACAACAAGTCTTTGGCATTTTTTTTTTTCATTTATTTATTTTGTATTTTTTATTTTGTCGCGACCGCAACTGGCCGAGTTTCACCCAAAACTCTTGTGAAACTGGCACACGCAAAAGGAGAGACAATCGACTGGGAAAGGCTATGGGAATGCCGTCAGCCTGCACTTACCAACTTGTCATCGTCGTTTCATAATCATCATCATCATCACCATCATCACCATCATCATCATCATCATCATAATCGACAACTTCCACATCGTGGTCCATTGACAACTCACACATCTCGATCCGCACTGCAACCAGTTAACTTCACAGCACATCGTCATCGTCATCGCTGTCATGATTCTCATCATTTCCCAATTTCCAAATCCCATTCCCATGATTAGCGACGATGTGTGAAGTTACGCCTATGCGTTGCATTAAATACCCTGTATTCGCAGCTGTTGAAACTCATTTGACATGCCAGTTGCATGCAGTCTTGCCAAAAATAGTCAGATTTGCAATAAAATGCACCAAAAAAGCAAAAAATGCATACAAGCCAGTAAGGACGAGGCAGATTCGTGCGACGGAAGGCTAAAGTCGGGCGTAACCGAAAGTAGAATACCCTTTATTTTGTGTTTCCATAAACACTGCACCGCTGCCTCACCCACAGAGGCAATATACATATGTGCGTATTCACAATAGAGAAAATTGTCTGTTGCATATCTTTTGTATTTTGCGCAAACTATGAGCCCTTTCAAACTAGTGTAATAAAATTTGACAAACAATTTCTCAGTCAACCTAGTAACATACTCGTACATATAAAAAAATACTGAATTTTCTTATAGCTACAATTTAACTTAAAACTCCAACCTCGCGTACTCTACAGATCAAACCTATACAGCGAATGTTTTAAATAAAACTAGTGACTAGTCCTAGTAACGAGTGTTATGAGTGCTGTCCTCCGCTTGGGATAACGTGTATTTAACGGAGAACCCTTGAGCGAGTAACGAGAATTGGTTATCAGCAACAAGTGCAGCGAGTTGAACAGGTAACGTGTGCTTTAAAATTTGCAAAAGTTTAAATCTAAATTTTGGATATTCACTAAAAACGGCATTTGCTATTGCTAAAATCTATATCTATATATATCTATAAGAAATTGTGGCTTAACCGGCCAACGAGTGCATTTAATTCGTTCAATCGTCTCTGTTAATAACGAATGTTGCTAACTGTAGAATATCCAGCTCTAGCAACGAGTACACTTTAAACGAGTAGAGCGCAGGTTGGTAGAGAGATTTGTAAGCAGAAATGCCTGCCAATAGAAACAGACGAACACAATGATAGATCGGTGATAATGAGTGCAATGATCATGAAGATGCGCAGAGACTGAAGCATCTCTGAATCGGATCGTTTTAATCGGTGTTTCGTGGCGTGTGTTACAAATGAAAAATCAAAGTCGTAAAAACTTCATTTGAAGAAATGGAGAAATAAAACTGGAGCAAATTAGCCAAGATTAAAGCCCACAATTAACTGCTGTGCGCCCAATGTGAAAGTTAAAATATATCAAGAGAAAAATAAAACCGCGAACCTGCAAACCAGTTGTTGCTGTCGACAAGAGTTGTTGCTGTTGTTGCTCGGTCGTCGGTTGTTGGCGCATCTGCAATAGCACCACTTTTACTGCAACCACGCTAAAAGCTGGCGTTGTACACTGAAAGAAAAACGAAGCGCTAACCACTTAGCATAGACAGCAGCGACAACGGCAACAACGTTTTTTATAGCAGGTCAACAACGAAATTTCGCCCACGGCCGAGTTAAACATTTGTTTACAAACCTCAAGCTTCACTGACCTATGCCAACAACACACGTTCCTCGCATTATCATCATCATTATCATTATCATTGTGATCTTCATCATCATCATCATCATCATCATCATGTGCTATTGTGGTTTTAATTAATGGCTTTCGTGCTGCGGCTAAGGTTTGCACTTTTGAACCCAACCAGCGAGACGACAAACAACTGAAATTGAAAAGCGTACCACGTCCAAGTTCAAGTTGGCCAAGTCTCGTTTCGGGGGGGATTTCGGGGTTTTTATATTGGATACCACGCAGAGAATTGAGCACAGTGGGTAGGTAGCAGGTCTGGGTTTCGATTCGATTGTGATTCGATTTATTCGATTCTTTTTGTCGGGCGATTAAGTCGATACTATTTTTGAGCATATTAAAGATCGAACCCAGCTTTAGTGGGTAGCATTGGTTTCTCGTTATTGCAAATGTATACCATCTATATATTAAGCTTATTCCATAACTGACCTTTCAACCAAAACAAAATTCCCTTAGCTCGACTAAGCTTTGTTTTATCACCAGAAAACTACCATAAAAATCTGTACTTTACTGGGTTTGACTAAAAGAGGAAAAAGTCAACAGGTTGTAATTTTTCGCAGAATACACTACACTAATCTTGGGGGATTTTGTTTTTAAATCATGTTTTCAGATTTCGTCTCTTAATTTCGTTTTCAGTGCTTAACATATCTCTAGCAATCTCCCAATTTGCATTATAGCCGTATGTGTTTTTATGGGTTTCTTTCTTTTATGAAGTTTACCTCTTGAATCCATTGTCTATCTGTTTCCCGACATTTGTTAACGTTGCCCGGAAATGAGTTTCAACCTGTATCGCCTGGTCGCTAAGATAGATGATGCTAGATCACAGTTGCTATGGGATGCATGATGTTCTGAGCAGGAAACGAACAGCGAAAAAGCGAATCACTCAACTATAAACTGTTGTTGGTTTTTGGGTTAATGTTTTGGCTTTGGGTTAAAGCGATATATTTGTGCACTGTTAATTATCATGTCGAAATCATTATGACTACATCTCTGATCTCCACTGTTAAAGCGCATGTGGCAAATTGCAAGTGGATCCGGGTTATTTGCTGAACTTGGCGAGGTGAGAGATGTCAAAGCTTATTAATGTATTTTTCTATTTTTCTATTTTATTATCTAACTGTAACTATGGGTTATAGACAGTCTGTCTATTAAATATTTTTAATATTTTACTAAAGCTAAACCCTTGAATTTCGAAATTACCATCTTCTTTGGTTTTGTTGATTTTTATTTATACCATATTTACTTATGCAACATCTTTAAAATTGCTCATCCCGACCAAATTATAACTCTCCGTGACGAAACTTAGGAGGGCATTGTTATGTCAAGTGCGTCCGTCTGATCGTTATTCTGATCGTTATTCTTCTTGTCTAGATTTTTACTCTCTGTTTCTTTTGTCATTTGTGCATTAACGCTTGTGCTTTTTTAATTTCCATACTTGTTTTCCTTACATTCCTTTTTTCGTTTCCTTAGCTCTTTCTCTTTTACTCACTCGTTGCCTGTCAACTACTTTCTTCTTGTTTTTCATTTTTCCTTTCTCGCTATCTTTCTGATCTGATTTCTCATATTCGCGTAAAGTTCTGTTTGCTTTTTCCTAAACTGTCCTTTCATTTTGACTTTCCTTTTGCCTCTTTCCTTTCCTTTTCCTTTATGTCTCCTGCATCAGTCTAGTTTTCTACTTATTTATTTCTTTCCCATTTAGTTGTTTGTTTGTTTTTCTTTCCTTTCGTTTTCTACTTATTTTGCTACCGTTCTTTCTTTTTTCTTTTCTTTTTTTTCCTGTTTTCCTTTATTTCGTTCTCTATAAACATAGATATTATATATGTAAATATATTTCTCTGCAACTGACCTATATTAAATCATTACTATTTATTTCTTTCGGAGGCAAAAAATTAAGTTAACGTTTATTCACATTAAATCTGGCAATAACCTACAAGAAAATTGTATAATATTTTATTTTTAAATCTCCCAAACTGTATTATTCATATACATATTTATTTATTTTTCTTTGAAAATTATTGGTTTCGGGTGTCAAGTGTTCGTAGAATCCAGGCGGAGTGTGTGTGTGTGTGTGTGTGTGCGCTGAAGGTGTAGCCGATGCTGTTGTCCAAGTGTTGAACAACGTTGACATTGCCACACGCTAAACAAACAATCACACCCCCCGCTCTCCGAATTCGAGGGTATTTTGTCATCTCTGCAAGGCATCGCATGTTGGTTCATCGTTCAAATTGAAATCCCACGAAGACAACAACAGCTGACATGGAGAACTTTCACTTGACGGCTCCCAGCACTGGCCGAGCTCACACCGGCACCTCACGCCCT
>JAWNNJ010000721.1:0-47261 GCA_035045125.1 Hypselothyrea guttata | reverse complement strand
TTGTTGCCATTTTAGCTTATTTCAAGCTAGATTTAGCATATTTTAAAATGAAATAGCTTGAAAAATACTTGAAATGCATATAGCTTAAAATCTGGCTTATTTCAAATTTCATTTAGCTAATTTCGGCTTAAAAAAATTTATAACAAAAAATTTTTTGTTTTTCGATTGTATTATAATTTTTGGTAATTTTTAGAGCCTTTACTCTAAAAAAGTAAAAAGGGTCTATTAGTTTAGTGCAAAGAGGAAATGTGTGTAACACCCAGAAGGAGGCGTGGCAGACCCCACAAAGTATATATATTCTTGATCAGGATGACAAGTCGAGTCGATATAGCCATGTCCGTCTGTCCATCTGTCTGTCTGTCTGTCTCGTCTGTCCGTCTGTCCGTCTGTCCGTCTGTATGAACACCTAGATCTCAGCAACTATAAGAGCTAGAGACACCATATTCGGGATTCAGGTTCCCCTATTCAGTAAGCAGCACGAGTTTGTTTTAGATTTTGGATACCTCCCCCCCTTCCCCCGCAAACCACAAAAAGCTGCTGTAGCCGCAGTTTTAAAGCTATTGATTTCTAATTTGGTATTTAACTAGTTTATGACATTATCTATCGACGCTGTGAAATTTGTTTCGATCGGATAAGAAACAGCGAACATATGCCACAGACAATTTGCCGCACTAGGCAGAGGGGGGGTGGTGTGCCTTGCATACGCGGGTAGCTTAGTGTGTGTGCGTCTGATTGTGTTTGTATGTACATATACTCAAAGTAAAGGGTCTCCTACGGTCGGTTACGTCCGACTGTAACCTCCGTCCCACTGATCTGCCCCGTCCCTATATTTATCGATAATTTGGACAAAAGTCATATTTTTTGTTGGTATTTTAATAATAATCGTTATGAAGTTTCGGTCACACTGAAATTTTGCACATGTTTGTTTTGCGTTTGTTGTTGCGTAGTTTAAGAAACATGCCGAAAGTGACTTACAAGCAAAATTTCCGCGATTCGTGGTTAAATTTTGAAGAATTTAAGCAGTGGCTACGCAAAGTGCCAACCGACTCCACAAAAGCGTACTGCTGCTTTTGTAAGGTATCGATTGGGGCCAAGTTATTTGAGATACGGCAGCATGCTCAAGCTAAGAAACATATTGCGTGCATTGCAAGCGTGGCACAAAATCATACAATACATTTTGGTAGACAGCCCACAAAAACAGAGGAGCAGGAGGTTGCACTTTGTTTATACATTGCTGAACACTCGGCCATAGCACCTATTGACCATTTATCCCAACTGTGTGTCAAACAGTTTAAAGCGTGCGAAGCAACTGTCGACATAAAGTTGAAGCGGACAAAGTGCACGCACATAATAAACGATGTATTGGGAGTCCACTTCGAAGACGATTTGCGGAAGGATATAGGAAAGTCAAAATTTAACTTGTTGTTGGATGAGTCCACTGATATAAGTGTGACAAAGTTGCTTGGTAAGTATAAAATAAGTTATGAACATTTGTGTACATTTATGTGGGCCGTAATTACATATATATGTTTGTGTCTTTTTTAATCTTTAGGCATCGTCATAATCTATTACAGTTTAAATAGCCAAAGTATGATTACGACATTTTTAAGTTTGGTTCCCATTCAGTCCGGCGATGCTAAAACAATTGCAGAAGCTGTAAAAATGGAACTTAGTAATTTAAAACTAGATATATTGAGCTTGATAGGAATCGGCACTGATAATGCTAGCGTAATGACTGGCGGTAAACAAAGCGTTTACACAGAGTTGAGAAAGAGTGTGCCTTCCCTAATATTAATAAAATGTGTGTGCCACTCAATTCAATTGGCTGTAAGTCAATCCACGAAGAATAATTTTTCCAGATCAATTGGAATATATAGTTGCCGACACCTACTCTTGGTTTGCGAAAAGCTCTTACAGACAAATGATGTAAAAAAAAGTTTATGAGTGTTTAAATAATGGGCAGGTATATATGATTGTGTTTAGTTTCATTGTCAATCGAAGTGTTCGTCCAAAAATATGTGTATATGTATGTATTAACATTTAGTTCTCATGCTCGTCTGAATTTTTTGTAAGTAGACTAACAGGTTTGAATTTTTTATTGTTATGTATTTTTGTATATTTATTTTGAATTTTGTTTGTATTATTTTGGCACCCTTAAAAATTCTCAAGGTCAGCGACACTAGATGGCTATCCATCGAAAGTGCAGTATCTCGAATCGAGGATCAGTTTGAGGAATTAAAGTTACACTTTGCCTTAGCCTCTACAAATGAAAGTTGTCACAAAGCAAAAATATTGAATATGCTATTTGAAGATGACAAAAATAGGCTTTATTTTATATTTTTAAAGCCAGTTTTAAAAAATATGCAAATTCTGAACAAATTGTTTCAAAGCGAGAAAGGCGATTCGTCGAAACTTCTTAATGAAATTATATTGGCAATCATTGCGCTAGGAAACCTCATAATTCCTCCCGATGCTAATATTGATATTTTTAAAGATGATTTGGAAGATTGTGCAGTTAACGACTTATATATGGGGTATGCCTTTGAGAAGGAAATCAAAGACGAAAAATATTTTGAATAAAAGTATAAAATCAGAGAAGATTGTAAAAACTTAATCAAGGCTTTAATTATTCAACTAAGGGGGAGGTAAGCTTTAATTGGATTTTAATAAAATGATATATATTAATCTGCAGCGTAATTTCAGTCTTCCTGATAACATTGAAGTACTAAAACAAATGGATATTTTCGCCGTTGGCAATATGCTACAAGCAAATAAAACGCCAGATAAAATTATTTCGTTGTTGGAACATTTCAAATATGAAAATATTGATGAAATAGTATCCCAATTTGGAAAAATCCACCTTATTAATTGGGAAAAAAAGGAAATAACTATAGAGTTTTGGTCAGAAGTTTTGATGTATAAGGATGCTGGCCAAAACAAAGCTTTCGAGCAACTGGCGTTATTTGCTTTGCACATTCTTTCACTGCCATGGTCGAATGCTGCGGTTGAGAGGGTATTTAACCAAATGAACATGTTCAAAACAAAGTTGCGCAACAAAATGAATTTAAAAAGCTTGAACGCAATTTTAAGAATAAGGTTTGTTTTTGAAATTTTAAATTATTTAAAATATACTAAGTATTTTTTTTTTATGTTATAGATATGGACTGCGACGTCATGGCAAATGTTGCCATGACTACATACTTCCAACGAAATACCTCGCTTTAGTCAGCTCATCCGCTAAATATATGGAATCAAATGATGAAGTCGATGAAATTATTTCTTTGCTCTAATAGCTATATATGTAAATATAATATCAATAAAAGTAAAAAATCAACTATTTTAATGTTTTCCATGGTTAGCTTATTTTTAGCTTATTTTTTTTTAATTTTTAGCTTATTCTAGCTTATTTTTTTCTTCAATCTAGCTTATTTTATCTCTTAAAATCTGGCAGCACTGGTCACAGCAGCGACATTGCTGTGACAGCAATCGACTGCTTACAGCAGCCGTTGAATTGGCTGCTGTGGGCTTTCGGTTGGAAACCGGTTTGGCACACGACAGGCCACAGGCAGCCTTAAATTCCCAAGAATTTGTTGTGTGTTCGTACTCTGTACCCTGTAAAGTGGGTGAAAAGGGTATATACTTAGCAAAAATAATTAAAATAATGAAAAAATTTTAATTTTATAGTATTTTATTTTTAACAGTGATATTTAATTAATACTAACAAAATATTCTTTATTTCCAAAATATTCGTTCAATACTCAGGAGCGAGCATTTTTTGTTTCAATTTGCTGCACTGAAAAAAATTAAGTAAATATTTTGAATGAGATGACCGAAAAATTCAATTTAAAATGAAGATGATAAAAAAACAGAATTGATCTCTCTCAACGCATGTTTTTCGACAACCCAACAACAAAGTGCATGAAATTCCAGGAATTCGCAAATTCGCAATAATATGCCGCGACATAGTATGTTGCCGAAAAATATCACTGTTAAAAATAAAATACCATAAAATTAAAATTTGTAAAATTTTTAAATTATTTTTTCAAAGTATATACCCTTTTCACCCACTTTACAGGGTACAGAGTACGAACACACAACAAATTCTTGGGAATTTTAGGCTGCCTGTGGCCTGTCGTGTGCCAAACCGGTTTCCAACCGAAAGCCCACAACAGCCAATTCAACGGCTGCTGTAAGCAGTCGATTGCTGTCACAGCATTGTCGCTGCTGTGACAGCAACATTGCTCGCAGCATAGAGCACGCAAACAGCATAAGCATCAAACAGCACAAATTACGCGACTTCTGCTAACTCGGCGGCAGTTTTTAGACCCTTTACTTTAAAAAAGTAAAAAGGGTCTATTAGTTTAGTGCAAAGAGGAAATGTGTGTAACACCCAGAAGGAGGCGTGGCACACCCCATAAAGTATATATATTCTTGATCAGGACGACAAGACGAGTCGATATAGCCATGTCCGTCTGTCCGTATTGGAATATGTATATTAATAATCACGGTTTAATTATTAAACATGAAAAACACCAGATCTTTTATATTATATATTCATTAGTTTTCTTTATTTCTTTTATACCGCTCAACACCACACCACATGTACACTCAACCAAGTCAGCAACAAAAGAGAGCGATGGCACTTCAGTGTGACCAAACGCTTAGTATATAAAAATGCTTAAATCGATATATCGTTAAATGGTATTTTTGATAGTTGAATAGGGGTATTCCAACACGCCCCCCTCAAAAATAACATCCATAAGTTTTCAAGTTAATACTTATTCTAATGTGGTTGGTGTGAATTCTGGGAGTGCAATGTGATCCAGCATTTGCTGCAGGGATACGGGGAAACCCAGAAAAACCCGATCAGATCACTTATTAACTAATTTGTTTACAAAGTAATATTCGTATTCATTTACGTTAAATTAAAATTTACAAAGTAATATTCATATTCATTAACGTTAAATTAAAATTTACATGATGACTTCAGTGTCTTATATTCAAAGTAATATTCAAGGACTTATTGATATAAAGTTAAATGTATAATATTGAAATTTAAAAACAAAATGATGACTTCAGTGTCTAATATTCAAAGTAATATTCAAGGACTTATTGATATAAAGTTAAATGTATAATATAAAGATTTAAAAAACAAAATGATTTACAGCATCGACGCTCATTTAGATATCTGTATCTTTATGTAGTCCAAGTTTCTCTCGCATTTCCATGAATCTGGCCGCTGGCAATGGCTTGGTGAAAACATCTGCTATTTGATTATCTGTCGAAATATACTCAAGACAAATTTCATTAGATTCAACTCGCTCTCTTACAAAATGATATTTAATATCAATATGTTTTGTTCTCTTATGACATGATGGGTTATTAGCTATGCTTATACAACCTTGGTTGTCCTCATAAATTTTAATTGGTGTTTCAATTCTAATATGGACACTATTTAGAAGGAACTTCAACCATAAAGCCTCTCTTACGGCTTCATACAGAGCCATATACTCAGCTTCAGTTGATGAGGCTGCTACTGAGTTTTGCCTTTTTGTATTCCAGCAAATTAAATTTGAGTCGAACATATTAAATAGATAACCTGTTGTACTTTTCCGATCAATATCATTCCCCCCCCCCCAGTCAGAATCAACATAACCAACTAATATATTTCAACATGTCATTTCTCTTAAAGACTAGTTTGAAATCAATTGTACCCTTCAAATATCTGAGAACCCTTTTTAAGCATTGCCATAGCTCTGAATTATTTTTACTACTATATCTGCTCAAGATATTTACTGCAGTAGTCAAGTCGGGTCGTGTACATAGCATTACGTACATTACGTACATAAATTGCCTTATTTAGCTTACACACATTATCACCGTCACACAACACACCTTGAGGAAGTTTCATGTAAATATCTTCCTTTAACACACCGTTTAAAAAGGCTGTTTTAACATCCATTTGATGGACTTTCAAATTATATTGCACTGCTAATGATAGCAGGAATCTGAAACTTGAAACTCTGGCAACAGGGGCAAATATTTCCTCATAATCGACTTGATATTTTTGAGTAAAACCTCGAGCTACTAATCTAGCTTTGTATCTAATTGGGTTTCCCATTTCGTCATGTTTGACAGAAAATACCCATTTACTGTCAACAATATTTTTATCTTTAGGCTTCTTTGTTATTGTCCAAGTATTGTTTAACTCATGAGCACTCAGTTCAGCTTTTATAGCTTCTTCCCAACAACTTTTATCGCTTCTACTTTTAATTTCATCGAAACTATTTGGGACATCATTAAAAATAGCATGAGCATTTAAAACAAATTTATTTAAGTCACTTTCATCTTCTTTGTATGATATATGTGGCTTTTTCTGTAACCTTTCACTTCTTCTATTTGTTACAACATCATTCCTATTGTTGTCTATGCCATCAAGATCTCTCTTACTTTCATTCAGAGGATCAACTTGCTTTCTTTTCCTACTCTCATTCGGAAATTTCACTTCTTCACATTCCTTACTCTCATTCAGGATATTTTCACTTTCCTTACTCTCATTCAGGATATTTTCACTGTCCTTACTCTCATTCAGGATATTTTCATTTTCCGTACTATCATTCGGGATATTTTCACTTTCCTTACTATCATTCAGGAAGCTTTTATTTTCCTTACTATCATTCGGGAAACTTTCATATTTGATGGCTCTAGAATTAACCATATTGGTTTCATCGACAACAACATCTCTAGCTGTAATGAATTTGCTATTAATAGCATCCCATAGCCTATAACCATTTGCTTCGTATCCCACAAGGATACTTTTCTTTGATTTATCATCAAATTTACCGTTTTTGTGCTTATTATGCACATATACGGTTGAACCAAATACTTTCAAGTATTTTAAATTTGGCTTTTTATTATGCCACATCTCATATGGGGTCCCCTTTTTATTCACTAGTGCTCTACTTGGAATTCTATTAATTAGGTATGTTGCAGTCAACACTGCTTCACCCCAGAAGCTTTTATCTAATTGTGCACCGTTAACCATGGCACGGGCTTTCTCTGTAATGGTTCGTATCATTCGTTCAGATACACCATTTAATTGAGGTGTGTGTGGTACTGTCAGGTGATAAGTGATTCCTTTCTTAACACAGAAATTACGCATTTCATTTGATAAATATTCTCTACCGTTATCAATATACAAATTAACTACTTTGAGATTAAAGTGTGCTTCACTTTTCGCTACAAAATCTTTAAACATATTAAATACATCTGACTTATGCTGAATCAAGTATGTGACACAGTAATGTGTGAATTCATCCACAAAAATAACAAAATAGTTCTTCTCATCTAAGGAAATCGGTGTAATGGGTCCACACACGTCAGAATGTATTATAAACAGGGGTCTCGTAATATGTTTTTTATCCTTAAATTGATTAAACGGAAGCCTAGCTTGCTTTCCACTCAAACAAGGTTCACATATTTCCTCTGATAACTTTAAACTATTAATAAGGCTTGTGTCAATGAATAAGTTGTTTTTCTTTATTTCTAATAATTTAGCATTGCTAATATGCCCAAACCTCTCATGCCATAATCTATAATTGTTGGATTCTTTACAAGCAATGTATGCTTGCAATTTAATAATTGGTACATTGTTTAACATACCTGAATCCTTTATGATTGTCATTCCATTCTTTGATATGGTGACACCATCACTGTCAAACTGGGTTGTCAAACCAGCCTCTTGTAGCCGTTTGACCGATATGAGGTTTCCAGCAGCCTCCTCGCAATACAATACATCCTCCAGTGTTATTTCATAATCATTCTTTAAACGTACAACACCACGCTTCGTGGCATAAATGAATTGGCCTTGCTTAGCCACAGCGATCTTTAATGGCGGTTTCAGCTCCATATAATGAGCATATAGGGAATCGTCATTTATTAAGTGGTCACTCGCGCCAGAATCAAGGATAAAGTTGTATTTATCCGTGACACAGTTGCTTAACATGAATGCAACTCCATGTGATGTGGTGGTTTGAGCTTGTCTATTGTCGTTTTCTTTTTCATTTGTATTATTATTTTTATTTAGATTTATTATTCTTTTAAGGTGATAACAATCTTTTTTTAATATGCCCTAATCTACCACAGTGGTGACACTTAATATTGCCAAATGGCTTACGTCTACTTTCGCTTACTGATTTTGTCACTCTGTTCTTAGAATACTTTTGTTTATTCTTATTAAAGTTATTGTTATTACTCTGAGCTACCGCTTTCATAACCTTTTTGCTTGTATCCTTCTGATCACTTCTAACTTTAATTTCATGGTCTAATAGCCTATTCTTAACGAAACCTAAAGTCAAGTTTTCCTCGGACAGCGTTTCGATTGCTGTAATGACACCATTGTATGACGAAGGTAGTGTGAGTAATAAATGGGATACTTTATCCATCTCCTCAATCTTAGCGCCTGCAGCTAATAATTCACTAATTAGTTCGTCAAACACAATGAAAAAATTTAATAGTGGCATCTCGCCCGAATGTTTTAGTGTCAGTAGTCGCTTGCGCGCTGACAATTGTGAAGCTAGACTTTTTCGTTCGTATACGGCATCTAGATTCTTAAGAATTTCACGAGCTGTGACGTCACTAGATGCGAAATTTAAGAACGAATCACTTAAGTGCTCAATGAGCACACTCTTTGCACTTCTATTAGCCTTGACCCAATCGGCATTCGCACTATCAGGCTTTTCCTCATCTACAACTTTAAGAATATCCAATTCTGCAAGTAATGAGCGAACTCGAAACTTCCATACGGAGTACTTTTCTCCGTTAAACGGTTTTATGTTTCGCTTGGATTTCTCCATTCCTACTTCTATCTCCCTTCAACACGCACACAGGAATTTCACAACACGTTGGAATGGTATAGAGACTTCGCAGAAAAATGAATTTCACAAGAATTCGCAATGGTATATATATATGTATATATTACGCATGGACTGGGCCCATAACCTATTGGAATATGTATATTAATAATCACGGTTTAATTATTAAACATGAAAAACACCAGATCTTTTATATTATATATTCATTAGTTTTCTTTATTTCTTTTATACCGCTCAACACCACACCACATGTACACTCAACCAAGTCAGCAACAAAAGAGAGCGATGGCACTTCAGTGTGACCAAACGCTTAGTATATAAAAATGCTTAAATCGATATATCGTTAAATGGTATTTTTGATAGTTGAATAGGGGTATTCCAACAGCTAGAGACACCATATTCGGGATTTATGTAAGTTCTCCTATTCAGTAAGTGGATCAAGTTTATTTTAGATTTTAGATGCCTCCCCCCCATTCCAACGCAAACCGCAAAAAGCTACTGTACCCACAGTTTTAAAGCCATTGATTTATAATTTGCTATGTGACTAGTTTATGGCATTCTATATTAACCCTGTGAATTTCGTTACGATCGGATAAGAAACAGCGCAAATGTGGAACGGACAATTTGCCATACTAGGCTGAGGGGGGGTGGTTAGCCATGCATATGCGCGTAGTTTCGTGCGTGTGCCGCTGATTGTGTTTGTGTGATAGACAAAGTAAAGGGTCTCCTACTGTCGGTAACGTCCAACTGTAGCTTCCGTCCCACTGATCTGCCCCGTCCATATATTTTTATCTTCAATCTCATTGTCCAAGCAGCTGCTTTTTATATCCTCTTCCTATTTAAACCAGTAAGGACGGAGCTACAGTCGGACGTAACCGACTGTAGGAGACCCTGTACTTTGTGTTTTCTTCGCTGTTTCTTATCCGATCGTGATGTAATTCACAGCATCGGTGGGGATTGCCATAGACTACTTACATGCCATATCCTAAGGCATTAGCTGTTAAACTGTAGCTTTAAAACTGCAAACTGTTGCTAATTTGGTTTTTCGGTTAGCGGAGGAATGAGAGGAATTATCAAAAAACGCAAACAAACTTGATCTGATGACTGCATAGGAAAACATAAATACCAAAAAATGGTATTTCTAGCGCTTATAGTCTGCAAGATCTAGGTGATTTCTTTTTCTGATCTATCTTCGCTGTTTCTTTTCCGTTGGCAATGTTATTCACAGCATTGGCGGATAATGCCATAGGCTGCGTGCACGACAAATCCCAAGTCTGTAGCTTTTAAACTGTGGCTGTAGTGGCACTTACATACATTTATAAAACAATTTACTGCTGCATAACTTCGCTGTTTCTTTTCCGTTTGTAATTTAATTTACAGCATCGATGGGTAATTTAATAGTTCACGTGCATGCCAAATAACGAATCAGTAGCTATAATATTGTGGATGCAGTTGCACATAAATACATTTTGCAAAACATTGTCTATTGCATATCTTCGCTATTTCCAATTCAAACCATAAATAAATTATTAGCATCGATGGAGAATACCATAGACTACGTACATGCCAAATTACAAGTCTGTAGCGCTATTATTGTGGCTGCTGTGGCGTTCATATTTTTCGAGATTTTTGAGGTAGGTGCAGATTTTGATGATTCGCGGATAAAGGAGGCGAGATATCAAAAGTTTGAAACAAACTTGATCTGCTTGCATTAGCTCACTACCTAAATCCGGAAAGGTGGTGTCTTTATCTCTTATAGTTACTGAGATCTAGGTGTTCATACGGACAGACGGACAGACAGACAGACGGACAGACGGACATTGCTATATCAACTCAGCTCGTCGTCCTGAGTCAGAATATATATACTTTGTGGGGTCTACCACGCTTCCTTCTGTCAGTCCGTCCGTCTGTCTGAATGAACGCGTCGATTTCGAAAACTACAAAAGCTAGAGAAGCCGTTTTGGTTGCTATAGGTAGGTGTATTCAATACGCAGTTTGTTTCAAATCGTTGATGCCACGCCCCCTTTACGCCCAAAAATCCATAAAACTCACACAACCTCGTGTTTTTTAACATAAAAAGTTGAATAACAAGCGTAATATTAAACATTGAAGATTATTTGGAATATAAGCTCTCTTGTATTATATTTAACTATCCTGAGAAGCGCATTGAAATTGGTTAAGAAACACAGGAGATATAAGCTTCACAATAGTTGAACTTAAAAGTTCAAAAACTAGCTTAATATTAATCATAGAATGTGGTTATTATTGATTTTATACTCTTTTATATTATATTTAACTGTCATGAAAAGCGCATTGAAATCGGTTTATGAACAAAGGAGATATAAGCATCCTAATATTGCATAGAATAGCGTGCGAGAGGGATGGCAATACCAAGCACTTGCAGTGTGCGTATGTTTGAATATTTGAACATACAAAGTTAAATTCAATTTCAATTTAGGATAGTTGAAAATAATACAAGAGAGCTTATGTTTCAAATAACAACCTTCTATGTTCAAAATTACGCTTGTTATTCAACTTTTTATGTTAAAAAAAAAACACGAGGTTATGTGAGTTTTATTGATTTTTGGGCGTCAAGTGGGCGTGGCATCAACGATTTAAAATAAACTTGATCTGCGTATTGAATACACCTACCTATAGCAACCAAAACGGCTTCTCTAGCAGTTATAGTTTAGGAAATCTCAGCGTTCATCCAGACTGACGGACAGACAGACAGACAGACGGACATGGCTATATCGACTTAGCTCATCACCCTGATCAAGAATATATATACTTTATGGGGTCTGCCACGCCTCCTTCTGCCTGTTAGATACATTTTGACAAAGTTATTAACCCTGTTTTTCCCATTTTTCAAATGGGCACAGGGTATAAAAAGTTTAATTTCCGAATAACAATATTCTATGTTCAATATAACGCTTGCTATTTAACTTTGTATGTTCAAATATTCAAACATACGCACACTGCAAGTGCTTGGTATTGCCATCCCTCTCGCACGCTATTCTATGCAATATTAGGATGCTTATATCTCCTTTGTTCATAAACCGATTTCAATGCGCTTTTCATGACAGTTAAATATAATATAAAAGAGTATAAAATCAATAATAACCACATTCTATGATTAATATTAAGCTAGTTTTTGAACTTTTAAGTTCAACTATTGTGAAGCTTATATCTCCTGTGTTTCTTAACCAATTTCAATGCGCTTCTCAGGATAGTTAAATATAATACAAGAGAGCTTATATTCCAAATAGTCTTCAATGTTTAATATTACGCTTGTTATTCAACTTTTTATGGTAAAAAACACGAGGTTGTGTGAGTTTTATTGATTTTTGGGCGTCAAGGGGGCGTGGTATCAACAATTTGAAATAAACTTGATCTGCGTATGGTATATACCTACCTATAGCAAAACGGCTGATCTAGCTTTTGTAGTTTCCGAAATCGACGCGTTCATACAGACAGACAGACATACGGACGGACAGACAGACGGACATCGCTAAATCGACTCAGCTCGTCTCCCTGATCAAGAATATATATACTTTGTGGGGTCTGCCACGCCTCCTTCTGCCTGTTACATACATTCTGACAAAGTTATTAACCCTGTTTTCCCATTTTTCAAATGGGCACAGGGTATAAAAATATATACGAATATTGGTATAGAAATTCCTTAGATTCGGGTAAAACCGGCTAGATACATTTCAACTGAAACAGTTTAATACTGAATTTAAATAAAAAATAACTTTACACCAAAACAAAAAATTATTTCTGTATTAATTTTGATTAGAGGCATACATATTTACCTACATAAAAAAATGATCCCCACAAAAATATCGTCATTTTTGCAGCAGTTATTAATAAATATAAGCAAAATCCGTTTCGCCCACTGTGCATAAATCATTTGCACTAAATTAATAGACCATTTTACTTTTTTAAAGTACTGGGCCTAAAAAATGTAATTTCTTGATTTTCTTATCAAAATTATCGATGCTTTGCAAACACTAGTTTTTGGCCATAAAATAGCGAAACGCTATATTTGAAATTATTATAATAATAGAGGGTGACATTTGTTAAGTTTGTATATTTTTTCTAATTATCTTAATTTATGTATATATGTTGTTTGCAGGAAAATATTAATCGTGAACTGCTAAACTCAAAGCTTTTTAATGGAGAGGCAAATGGGATCCGTCGCAAAAGAAAGCGAAAGAATCAAAGAGCTGTTAGTGCAGATGCACCTGTGTTAACTAACACCAATCTTAAGGCACGCAGTTTAATGAATTTACACAACAATGAAGCCGGGCGAAGGGTAAGTGTAACAAATCAAAAATGAAAAATAAAATTGGACATGTATTATTTAATAGTTCTTTCTTTTAATAGGCTGTTATAAAAAAAACACGAATTACATGTAAATGCCACGGAGTTTCAGGTTCATGCAGTTTGATTACGTGCTGGCAACAACTATCTTCAATCAGAGAAATTGGTAAATATATTTATAGTATATCGAGCCCTTCCCGCGAAAAAGACGTAACCAACAAAATCAAATTTTACAGGAGAAGGTTTTTTTTAGTTTATTTCAATATTGCTGGATGGATTTCATTGAAATTTGGAATATTGTCTATTTAAGCTGTTATGTATATAATATATTCGTTTTCAAATTTTATTTCAAGCCATTCTATGATTTTTGTCACTTACGACCTTTTGGCGGACACTCGCGGAGCCTGTTTAGCTCGAGCAGTTCCCGCGAAAAAGACGTAACCAACAAAATCTAATATTACAAGTGAGGGTTTTATGATTGTAAATTCGATTTGTTTATGAAACGTAAATACCAAAAAAAAGTTTCTAACAATATAGTATCTCAAAATAATAATAAATTCCTTTATTTTTATACCCTGTACCCATTGAAAATGGGAAAAACAGGGTTAATAACTTTGTGCGAATGTATGTAACAGGCAGAAGGAGGCGTGGCAGACCCCACAAAGTATATATACACTTGATCAGGATGACGAGCTGAGTCGATTTAGCGATGTCCGTCTGTCTGTCCGTCCGTCTGTCCGTCCGTCCGTCTGTCTGTATGAACGCGTCGATTTCGGAAACTATAAAAGCTAGATCAGCCGTTTTTGTTGCAGATCAAGTTTATTTTAAATCGTTGATGCCACGCCCCCTTCACGCCCAAAAATCAGTAAAACTCACATAACCTCGTGTTTTTTAACACAAAAAGTTGAATAACAAGCGTAATATTAAACATAGAATGTTGTTAGTCGGAACATAAGCTTTCTACTATTATATTTAACTATTCTGAAAAGCGCATTGAAATTGGTTAAGAAACACAGGAGATATAAGCTTCACAAAAGTTGAACTTAAATGTTCAAAAACAAGCGTAATATTAAACATAGAATGTTGTTATTTGGTATATATACTCTCTTCTATTATATTTAACTATCCTGAAAAGCGCATTAAAATCGGTTAATAAACATAGGAGATATAAGCTACTCAATACTGCATATATTGCTTCGCACGGGCCCTGCAGTCCAGCAAGTGTATGTGTGTATGTATAAACAGAAACACACATACCCAGCTAGCAATTTTCGGAGCGCTCATAATTAAGTGCCCAAAAAGAGCCCAGTAAATGAGCATTTTGGGAGGGTGCTCATAATTCTGAGGGTTTTAGGAGCATATTAGGAGCCTTAAAATCGCGGGCTCCCAAAATGCACTTATTTCTGAGCATTTTGGGAGGGAGTGAAAGCGCGGGCTCCTAAAATGCACTTATTTATGAGCATTTTAGGAGGGTGCTCATAATTCTGAGGGTTTCGGAGCATATTAAGAGCCTTAAAATCGCGGGCTCCCAAAATGCACTTATTTCTGAGCATTTTTGGAGGGAGTGAGAGCGCGGGCTCCTAAAATGCACTTATTTATGAGCATTTTGGGAGCTGAAGTAGGGAAGTGAACGAAAATAACAGATTTTGCTCAGTTGCGAAATACACAAGTGGAAGGCAGACGTGTTTTTGCTGATGCATTTTTCAAAGTAAGTTAAAGATTTAATACATTTTCGTTTTTATACATTTGAAATTTTATTAAATTACCGTTCTAATGTTTTATGTTTTATAACTCTTTTAGATGTCGTCAATCTGTTTTCTGCGCACAAAAAGGAGTTCGCCGCAAAGGCTTTCAAAATCCCAAGGGTATAATTAAGTATTATAAGAAAAAAATAATATTGAAGAAAAATATGTATGTACATATGTAAGTCTAAATTACAAATATAAGCTTTGAATGATATATCGGGCAAGCCCGACTGTCAGGTCGAGCGCGCCAGAGCGCGCGAGATTTTTCAAAATAAAGCCTTTTTTTCTTGTTTTCAACTTTAATTATAATGTAAATTAAATTGTTTTATTAAACGTAAGTCATTTTCACAATGTTTTTATCAAAACGTATTTAAATATAATATATAAATTTTTTATTTTCAAATTCAATACTTAATTCTAGTATTCAACTGTTTTATATAATTTATTCTATTTTTTTAATTATTAGTTTTAGTCTTTATTTTCGTCAGTTTCGGTTTGACTGTTTTTAAATTTTGAAGGCTTAATTAATGGTTTAGGAATACTGTTTTTTTGCCATTGGTAGATGTATTCAATACGCAGATCAGGTTTATTTAAAATCTTGGATGCCACGCCCCCTTTACGCCGAAAAATTAATAAAGCACTCATAACTTCGTATTTTTATACAGAAAATGTTTTATAACAAGTGTAATATTGAACATAGAACGTTGTTATGCAGAATAAATACTCTTTTCTATTATATATAACTATCCTGTTAAAAATAAAATACCATAAAATTAAAATTTTAAAATTATTTTAATTATTTTTGCAAAGTATATACCCTTTTCACTCACTTTACAGGGTACAAAGTACGTACACACAACAAATTCTTAGGAATTCTAGCCTGCCTTTCGCGTGCCAAACCGGTTTCCAACCGAAGCCCACAGCAGCCAATTCAGCGGCTGCTGTAGGCTGTCGATCGCATTTTCATTTTTGTCGGTGCTGTGACAGCAACTACGAAAAAACTCGTAGTCGGCAGCATAAGCACAATGAAAAACTACGACAGCTTTCGCATTTTTTTAAACACTGGTATATACCGTTGTATAAATTGTGGACTTGTCTCTTTTTTAGGTGACTATTTGCGTGAGAAATTCGAAGAGGCTACTGAAGTAAAACTAAATAAACGTGGACGTCTTCAAGTGAAAAACAGCCAGTTTAAGGTTCCAACAGCGCACGACTTGATCTACTTAGATGAAAGCCCCGACTGGTGTCGTAATAATAGACTTCTGCAATGGTCAGGTAATAAAATTATTTAATTTTCATCAAATGTATAAAAACTAACAATAATTTACTTTTAGGAACGCACGGTCGTATTTGTAACAAGTCCTCATCTGGTTTGGATGGTTGCGGTATTTTGTGCTGTGGCCGAGGCTATAACACCAAAAATATTGTCGTACGTGAGCGCTGCAACTGCAAATTTCACTGGTGCTGTCAGGTTAAGTGCGATATATGTACAAAAGTACTGGAGGAGCACACATGTAAATAGATTAGATTCTATAAAGGCGGCACAAAAATGTCCATAAGATCACGATTCAAATTTAAACTTAATGTTTAAGAATATTTATATATATTATACATATATATATATATAATTTATAATTTATAATAATATAGATTTAGAGTATTTATTAAATCTACTTAAGTTGCATTATGTTCGTGCGGCGTTACTTGAATATTTTTATGCCGTAAAAATGCTTCTATTCGGTAAGTGTTTCAGGTTGGCTACCTGGAATAAAATGATCTGGTTTACATTAAAAGTATTTCTTATCATTCTGTAGACATGGAAAATAAAATCAATTTAGAGTACTTAATATTACAAGAGCTTTCATTGTGAACACTTTATTTATGCATTATATATGTACACTTTTAAGTTTTCGAATTTCAAATCAGCACTGTGGTGGCTCTTTCACACTGATAGGAATCGCTGGCAACGGATCGCTCGAAATTCGTTTAGTACGCGCAGTAACCTGTGTATATCGAACGCTACCTTTTTCAAGATGAGATGTATTCCAGTAACTAGCATCCATTTGGAGGTTAGGTGTATCTAAATCTGCTACCTTTTCAAACGTTATATAGGCTGGTATCATTTCATATAAATTCGAGTCCATATAGCTATCACTAGTAGCCAAACTTTCAATCGACTCTCGACTTGTGTTGAATGAAAATAGTCTAAAAGAACCAAATAAAATCTATAAGACAATGTATAAATGAGAATAGTTTATAGTATATAAATACCGATTCTCCGTTGCTCTAGTGATCATGTCTTCTTTGCGTCTGAGCTGTTCAGCCGTTTTATTTCCAGGCAGTACAACAATTTCGCCAGTTTTTAACTTTGGTTGGACAATGCGTTTGCTACTCTTTAACCAGATGGGCTTATGCTTCAAGACAAAGAATACGATCATAATGCCTATGAATACAAAGAAAATAACGCCGAACACCAGCAAGGAAATACCCTGAAAATAATATATATAACAGTATTGTGATTTCTAAGAAATATTTGGTTTTTGTTATTTACTTTAACTTTCATGTCTTTCGACAGCCATGCGTTGAAGTTGATATTCAAATTAGTTCCCACATGTACTGACTTACAACTGAATGGTGAAACGTAGTTGTTTTCATCGTCTACCAAGCAAAAAGTATATGCCACATTCGGCACTAGGTTTGTAACAATTGTCTGCAATGGCATAGTAAAATAACATCCCAAACCAAATTTATCGGGTAACAATTCCATCATATAATATTCCTTAGTTGTCTGTGAGAACCAAAAGAGACCAAATGTACTTGTACTTTCTTTTGGATCCACTGTTATTTTTACGGTAAGCGCGCTATAAATTGTAGGATTGAATTGTAATTGTGGCCATCTAATGCTTTGACGATTGCTAGCGTTATTTAGTAAATTATATTCAGTTGAAGCACATTTTAGGGGTACAATCTCATTGGGATTAACAGTACCAGCTGTTGATAAAGTTGGCACATAAACATTGTCTTTTGTAGTTGATGTTGGACTTGCGGATGGTGTGGTTATTGTTGAAGTTAATATTGTAAACTTTGTCGATGTTGTTGTATATTCAGGAACTATAGTTGCCTCGTCGTTAATATTGTTGCAAATTCGTTCATCGAATACAATCCAATCTTTGTATTTTTCGGGCGTCGCACAAAACATTTCATATTTTGAAGCTTGGTGTAAAGGAATTGCATTCATTTCCAGTTGTAATGGGCAGTCACAATGCCAATTATTATAAGCTGCATAAATTTTTAAGTTTCTTGACACACCATTTATGCTAAATATGGATTTCGATAGAGTAGTTAGTTTATTATTGGATATATCCAAGGAATCCAAGTACTTCATATCTACAAGGAATCAATGGGAATGTGATAAAGGAATTTATTATTCTAATTTAATAAACAAAACCAGTAAGGACGGAGCTACAGTCGGACGCAACCGACTGTAGGAGACCCTGTACTTTCTGTTTTCTTCGCTGTTTCTTATTCGATCGTAATGTTATTCACAGCATCGATGGGTATTGTCATAGACTACGTACATGCCACATCCCAAATCTTTAGCTTTAAAACTGAAGCTTTTAAATTGCAAACTGTTGCTAAATTTGTTTTTCGGTTAGCGGAGGAATGAGCGGAGTTATCAAAAAACCCAAACTAACTTGATCTGATGGCTGCATAGATAAACCTAAATACCAAAAAATGATATCTCTAGCTCTTATAGTCTGCAAGCTCTACGCGGCTTCTCTGTCTGCGCTATCTTTGCTGTTTCTTTTCCGTTGGTAATATAATTCACAGCATTGATGGATAATGCCATAGGCTGCGGACATGCCAAATCCCAAGTCTATAGCTTTTAAACTGTGACTATAGTGGCGCTTATATATATTTATAAAACAATTTACTGCTGCATAACTTCGCTGTTTCTTCTCCGTTTGTAATGTAATTTACAGCATCGATGGATAATTCAATAGGCTACGTAAATGTCAAATTACAAGTCTGTAGCTTTATTATTGCGGCTGCAGTGGCACATCCATGCATTTTGAAAAAAATTGTCTCTTGCATATCTTCGCTATTTCCAATTTAAATCATAAATAAACTATTAGCATCGGTGGAGAATACAATAGACTACGTACATGCCAAATTACAAGTCTGTAGCGCAATTATTGTGGCTGCTGTAGCGTTTATAGTTTTCGAGATTTTTGAGGTAGGTGTAGATTTTTGATGATTCGCGGATGAAGGAGGCGAGATATCAAAAGTTTGAAACAAACTTGATCTGCTTGCATTAGCTGACTACGTAAATCCGGAAAGATGGTGTCTTTAGCTCTTATAGTTGCTGAGATCTAGGTGTTCATACGCACAGACGGACAGACAGACAGACGGACAGACGGACATGGCTATACCAACTCAGCTCGTCGTCCTGAGTCAGAATATATATACTTTGTGGGGTCTACCACGCTTCCTTCTGCCTGTTACATACATCTGTCAGTTGCACTTAATTAATAGACCCTTTTACTTTTTTAAAGTACAGGGTCTAATAAGCTTATTTGAGTAATAAAATTCAACTAAAGCATAATGACTGCTAACTCTCTAATATATCAAAACATTAGAAACTTACCCTGAAAAATATAATTTGGCAAAAATTCTATATTTGAATAAGACAAATATAAACTCTCCACCATTGTCAATTTTGTAAAAGAATCGCTAAGTAATTGATCGCTGAAATTGTTGTGACTGAAATCAGCATATATTAGTGAACCTAAAACCGGATTTGTTGCAGTTAAATTCCGGACACATGTAATACCAGTTTGAATTTTCAGGTATTTGATTTGAAATTGAACAAGATCCAGGAAATCGGGGTTCACGGCTTGTAGCTCTGCATTTTCCTGTACGACTGCAATGCCTCGAAAATCTGTTGAAATATTGGTAAAAAATGATTTACCCAATATTTGTAACTTTAGCTCTTCAAGTATTATAGTGTGAAAAATGCCATCACCAAAAGCGCCACTTTCAATAGCTGTTATGTTTGATATACCAATATAAATAAGTCGTATCCTATTGATATAGGTTGATAAGAATCCAACGGGTAGCACGTCATTGATAAAAATATAATTGTATAGATAAAGCTCTTCAATCGTATCACATGGATCAGTCTATGTATTGAAAGGGAAAATATTATAAATTTGTTTTGGTATATTCAAACGATTACTCACGTTATCGTCGGCGTACAAAACAAGTGATATATCACTCGGGATCTCGCTCTCGCGACCATTGAAACAGATTATACGGCACTGTGCCTTTAGACATTTTGGAGTTGTGGGTCTAATGGTGTTAATATCACTGAGATAAGCACTATTATGTAAAGAGATAGACACTGATTAGTAAAATACGATAACAGTTGATAATATTGAAGCTCATTGCATGTAACTATCCAATGAACGAAACAAAAAACATCTATTTATAAGAATCTGTTTCTACAAATACAAAAAATGTAAGTGGAGGAAGAGATAGAGATATACAAAATCTAAATCAAACATGATCTGCATACAGCATAGGAAAGCCTACCTACCAAAAGCTAGGTATCTAGCTTTTATAGTTTACGAGATCTAGGTGTACATACGGACGGACAGAGTGTCAGACATGGCTATATCTTCTCAGCTCGTAGTCCCGATGCAGAATATATCGCTCATTTACCAGAAGAGTGTCATAACTCAAAAAAGTGCGTTTCGAGGTAAACGAGTTTAAAGTTTTCAAGCGCCGTGTATCTACATTGAAAGCGGAGCGAGATATTCTTTTCTCACGCTCTGTGTATTGAAGATAAGATAATGTCATTTTGACACAACATAGATTATTAACCAACGAACATTACTACATCATTAACTTCAATATCGAATTTTTTGAGTCATGACACTCTTCTGGTAAATGAGCAATATATACTTCGTGAGGTCTACCATGTTTCCTTCTGGGTTGCACACATTTTTCATTTGGACTGAATTAATAGACACTTGTACTTTTTTAAAGCACATGGTCTAGAAAATTAACGCAGAATTCAATGAATTTCATACATGAATGGCCCTGTACCCACCAACAGCTCGCGCTATATTCTTTAATAATTTAAAAAAATATGTCGGGCCCTTCCCGCAAAAAAAAGTAACCAAAATTTTTTTGATTTTCGGCTTTTGATGCAATTATGTTTATAATCACCCAACTCATCTACACAACAAAATTTCATAATTTTATCTTGCGTATTTACTGAGATATCAGCCTGTCAATTATATCGTAACTATCACACGAGCTGCGCTGTGCCCGCGAAAAAAACGTAAGTGACAAACGAAACAGAGCAACTAAGAAAGAATTCAATGGAATAGCAAAACGCGCTGCCAGAGACGAGCAAAGTGAAGCCTGCAATAATGTTTCTTTATTAAATCCTGCGTTTTTGAACCGATTTCAATGCGCTTTTCAGGATAGTTATATATAATAGAAAAGTGTGTTTATTCTGCATAACAACGTTCTATGTTCAATATGACACTTGTTATAAAACATTTTCTGTATAAAAATATGGACAGGGCAGATCAGTGGGACGGAGGCTACAGTCGGACGTAACCGACAGTGGGAGACCCTTTACTTTGTCTATATGACTCACAAACACAATCAGCGGTACACGCACAAAACAACGCGCATATGCATGGCACACCACCCCCCCTCTGCCTAGTGCGGCAAATTGTCCGTTCCATATTTTCGCTGTTTCTTATCCGATCGGAACGAAATTCACAGGACCAATAAAGAATGTCGTAAGCTATTCACGTACCAAATTACAAGTCAATAACTTTAAAGCTATGGCTGCAGTAGCTTTTTGCGCTTTGCGTGGGAAGGGGGGGAGGTATCCAAAATCTAAAACAAACTCGTGCTGCTTACTGAATAGACGAACCTGAATCCCGAATATGGTGTATCTAGCTCTTATAGTTGCTGAGATCTAGGTGTTCATACAGACGGACAGACAGACCGACAGATGGACAGACGGACAGACAGACAGACGGACGTGGCTATATCAACTCGTCTTGTCGTCCTGATCAAGAATATATATACTTTGTGGGGTCTGCCACGCCTCCTTCTGGGTGTTACACACATTTCCTCTTTGCACTAAGTTAATAGACCCTTTTTACTTTTTTAAAGTAAAGGGTCTAAATATTAAGTTATGAAGCTTTATTAATTTTTTGGCGTAAAGGGTACGTGGCATCCAAGATTTGAAATTAACCTGATCTGCGTATTGAATACATCTACCAATGGCAAAAAAAAAAACAATATTCCTAAGCCATTAATTAATCCTTCAAAATTTAAAAACAGTCAAACCGACACTGACGAAAATGAAGACTAGAACTAATAATTAACAGTACGACTTCATTATTAAAAACAATAAAATAAATTATATGAAACAGTTTAATACAAGAATTATTATACTAAAATACGTTTTGATAAAAACATTGTGAAAATGACTTGCGCTTAATAAAACAATTTAATTTACATTATAATTAAAGTTAAAAACAAGAAATAAGGCTTAATTTTGAAAAATAAAGGAATTTATTATTATTTTGTAATACTATATTGTTAGAAACTTATTTTTTACGTTTCATAAACAAATCGAATTTACATTTTAATTTTGTTGGTTACGTTTTTTTCGTGGGAAGGCTAAACAGGCTCCGCGAGTGCCCGCGAAAACAACGTAAGTGATAAATATAGGGACGGGGCAGGTCAGTGGGACGGAGGATACAGTCGGACGTAACCGACCGTAGGAGACCCTTTACTTTGAGTATATGTACTTACAAACACAATTAGACGCACACACACTAAGCTACCCGCGTATGCAAGGCACACCACCCCCCTCTGCCTTGTGCGGGAAATTGTCTTATCCGATCGAAACAAAATTCACATCGTCGATAGAGAATGTCATAAACTAGTTAAATACCAATTACAAATCAATAGCTTTAAAACTGTGGGTACAGCAGCTTTTTGCGGTTTGCGGGGGAAGGGGAGAAGTATCCAAAATCTAAAACAAACTCGTGCTGCTTACTGAATAGGGGAATTTGAATCGAACCGAATATGGTGTCTCTAGCTCTTATAGTTGCTGCGATCTAGGTGTTCATACAGACAGACAGACAGACAGACAGACAGACGGACAGACGGACGGACAGACAGAAAGACGGACAGACGGACATGGCTATATCGATTCGGCTTGTCGTCTTGATCAAGAATATATATACTTTGTGGGGTCTGCCACGCCTCCTGGGTGTTACACACATTTTCTCTTCGCACTAAACTTATAGACCCTTTTTACTTTTTTAAAGTAAAGGGTCTAAAAATCATAGAATGGTTTGAAATAAAGTTTTAAAACGAATATATTATATACATAACAGCTTTAATAGACAATATTTCAAGTTTCAATGAAATCCATCCAGCAATATTATAATAAACTAAAAAAAACCTGTAAAATTTGATTTTGTTGGTTACGTTTTTTTTTCGCGGGAAGGGCTCTACATACTTAGGTCGCATAATACAAGGGTGTTGAATGAGCTCAAAGAAGTCGTTCTATGGTGGATTCTAATATGGCGACTATATATATTCTTGATCAGGGAGACGATCTAAGTCGATCTTGCCCTGTCTGTATGTCAGTCCGTCTGGATGAGTGCGTAGATCTCGGAAACTACAAGAGCTAGAGCAGTCATTTTTGGAGGTATAGGTAGGTGTATTCAATACGCAGATCAAGCTAATTCCATAATTTCTTTTAAATCGTCATGCCACGCCACCCATTACGCACAATAGCAATCGTTTTTATCCTGATCAGGAATATATTTACTTTGTAGGATGTGCCTTGCATACGCGTTTAGTGTGTGTGCTTTTGTGTTTATAAATACGTATATGTACTTTAAGTAAAGCGTCTCCTACTGTTGGTTACGTCCGACTGTAGTATTCCATTCGACTGATCTGCCCCGTCCATATTTATACCCTGTATCCATTGCAAAATAGGAAAAACATGGTAAACAACTTTGTGCGAAAAATCGGGACTCTGTGCTGGCGGTTGCATGACATGGGGGTAATTTCAAATAAGCCAGGATAGCACAATTCCTGACTTATGCTTCGGGTCATTATCTTGGTAATAGCGAAAATTCGGCCGTATACCAAGTTTATCTGCACTTTGGAACAAATTTTCCTTCAATATAGAGAGATATTATCCATGTTTCCTTCTATGACAACCAAATTTCCAACTTCAGATTCTGAATCGAGCTGTTTATTGGGCTTCCGCCATACATGTAACATACCATCTGACCCATATATGTTAAATTTGGACTCGTCTGCAAAAATCACGGCGTTGCAAAAGTCCGCCTCCTTCGCAACGTGGTTTTTAGTGAAGTCCAAACGGCATTTTTAGACCCTTTACTTTAAAAAAGTAAAAAGGGTCTATTAACTTAGTGTAAAGAGGAAATGTGTGTAACACCCAGAAGGAGGCGTGGCAGACCCCACAAAGTATATATATTCTTGATCAGGACGACAAGACGAGTCGATATAGCCATGTCCGTCTGTCCGTCCGTATGAGCACCTAGATCTCAGCAACTATAAGAGCTAGAGATACCATATTCGGAATTTAGATTCTCCAATTTCGCGAGCAGCACGAGTTTGTTTTAGATTTTCGATACCTCCCCCCCCCCCTTTCCCCACAAACCACAAAAAACCTACTGCAGCCACAGCTTTTATGTTATTGACTTGCAATTTGGTACGTACGTTTGGTTTGGCTTATGACATTTTCTATTGACCCTGTGAATTTCGTTTCGATCGGATAAGAAACAGCGAAAATATCGAACGGACAATTTGCCGCACTAGGCAGAGGGGGGTGGTGTGCCTTGCATACGCGGGTAGGTTAGTGTGCGTGCCTTTGACTGTGTTTGTAAATGCATAAAGTTGAAGTAAAGGGTCTCCTACTGTCGGTTACGTCCGACTGTAGCCTCCGTCCCACTAATCTGCCCCGTTCATATATTTTATTCTTCGGACTAGTGAAAGTCATGTATGCGGAGAAGACGACGAACCGTGGATGCACTACATGGTTTACCCAGACTTTGAAGCATCTCATCGGCCAATTTTAGAGCAATGGTTGTATTCACCAGGTTACCGCTCCACGGATCGATTAAAGAATTGCAACCCTTCGCTCCATGTAACCTGGTGAATGCGTTTGATACATTTTGAAACTTGCAACAGTCTTTTATGCAAAAAATCTTCAAATAATGAATTTTTAAAATGCAAACAGAGTATTTTTGATATATTTGTTTACATTTTGAATTGAAATCAGCTGTTTTTATCGACTTTCGATGAATGGAACGGAGAAAACAGCGATGGATCAGAAAAATTTTATGATCCATACGCTCCAATTTTATGGTCCATTCAGAGTTGCATTTCATCGGTTATCGGGTGATCGATCCATGGAGCGGTAACCTGGTGAATACAATTATTGTTCTACGGTCAGAAAGAGAAGAAAGATTAATTAACAAAAGTCTACTTCGATACGGAGGAAGGCGAGTGTTAGTACCCTAATTCTTTTTTCTTTTCTTAACTTACATTTTTAAATTAAATTTTAATTCTAATTTTACTATTTTTAATCTTAATTTGTAATTTAATTTCTCTTGGTCGACTGGCCTTAGTCGACTTTAAATAAATAAATAAATAAATGCAAAAAAAAAGAAACTGTTTCTGCACCGACTCAATTCTACGTTGATGGACTCTGTACTGGGGACCCCAAACACAGCATTCATATTCCAGAATAGGGCGAACTAGAGCAGTATACAGGATTTTTAGTAGCATACGGATCGTTGAACTCCTTTGACTGGCGCCTAATGAAGGACTCCCATAGCCCTACCAACGACTGATGAGATATGCTTATCAAACTTAAGTTTTGGATCAAAATGAATACCAAGATCATTAAATAATTCGACTAGCTCCAGAACTGTATTGGCAAGCATAAGAATTCAAATAAAAAGACATTAAGTTACATTTACTACAACTTAAATTTAGCAGGTTTGTGGATCACCACAGAAAAGAACACGCAATTGTTCTTGTAATTAGCTTTGCATATATGACAGAGCGCCCACATTTACAAACTTGCGCAACCCATAAGAAAGAGCAATTGCAAATACAAAAGAGCAACGGCGTGGCACCTCTGAGCGAATCTCTCTTAATTTGTACCGATTTTGATGAAATTTACAGAATTGGTAGATATTTGTAATCTTTACTAACTACAATAACAGCGTTTTTCAGTTATTACATTTCTGGCATCTGACAATGCTCTTTCCCAACGCTTGGAGAAAAATTAAACACCAACTGCGCACTCGTTGTATTCTTAGTATTCTTGAATTCATTCGATGCCGTTTCTTAGAACTACAATACAGCATTCAAAAGTACTCAGAGAATATAACCTTCATACCTTATATTTCGCATGGCTTCCTTCAGAATTTTTGCTGTGTCTGCTACTTCAGCAACCAGTGAAGCATTAGAAGGTAGCCAATCCGCAGTACCGATGTATTCGTAATCATATCCTAGCACAACAAAACCAGTCCATACCACAAATATGTACACAACATAATTTGCTCGAGATGTAGTATGCGGCGACATCAGCATAACAATACATTTAGAATATTAGATTATTTGCCAAATGAATACTAACTAAATTAGTATATTTAACTTTAAAATCATATTTGTATTTTATTACAGACAGTGTTAACGAGGTTCACTCTGCAAACGATAAAATCAAACTGCTTGTAATCAAGATATTTTTTATGTTATATCAAAATACTATACGCATGCGTAATATAAGGGCTGCAATCTGAAGTACTTTGTGATAAGCAAAAATGTATGTGTATAATTTACTGAGTGAACAAAAAATGAATAGCAAAACTAATAAAACAGGATACAGATTAAATACATTTACAAATATAAGCGGTTAAAATTACAATATTAAGACAAAAGTGCCCAAACGCTGCATATGGGCAGAGCACGCACCAAAACACACAAATGAAAACACCAAAACTTAGACGCGACCATTTTTTTTTTTCAAACAAAGTTATTAACTCTGGGTTTCCCATTTTTTTTAATGGGTACAGGGTATAATACTACATACTTCTACAATCCGTATTAAACCAAACCATATTCTGTATGATTCTTCAAAATATAAAGTTCATCAAGCTGTGGTCATCTGGATTCCAAGAGATTGGACATATTTTGGTGGAAGAACTCAACAATCTTAAAAAGAAGATAAGAAAAGGAAAAAGGATAACTCAGAAAAATTCAACAGCCCAAGATAAGAAACACCTGAATAATAAAACCTGAAGAATCTAAATAACTTGAGAGATGGTTCAGAAGGGGCTAAGCTGAGGCCACCAGGCGGGTCGCAGGTTGCGTATAGCGAACGACCTCTCAGTGGGAGGCCAGCTAGGAATAGCAGGGCAACCTGTAATAAACAGCCCCGGACACCTACCGAGCGTTACCAAATCGGTACGTCGACAAGGCGCTTGTGATTCCGCCTTCAAATGGTACTTATTTTACTCCAACTGGCCATTTTAATAATATCGAGTAACACACACTAAGTCTTGCCGCTACATCGCTGTACTATGTGCCTCCGACCATTATGAAACCACCCTCTGGACCTCCAATGGTTAACACTAAATATAGGGACGGGGCAGATCAGTGGAACGGATGCTACAGTCGGACGTAACCGACCGTAGGAGACCCTTTACATTGAGTATATGTACATACAAACACAATCAGACGCACACACACTAAGCTACCCGCGTATGCAACCCCCCTCTGCCTAGTGCGGCAAATTGTCCGTACCATATTTTCGCTGTTTCTTATCCTATCGAAACAAAATTCACAGCGTCGATAGAGATTGTCATAAGCTAGTTACGTACCAAAATACAAGCCAATAACTTTAAAGCTGTGGCTGCAGTAGCTTTTTGCGGTTTGCGGGGGAAGGGGGTGAGGTATCCAAAATCTAAAACAAACTCGTGCTGCTTACTGAATAGGGGAACCTAAGTACCGAATATGGTGTCTCTAGCTCTTATAGTTGCTGAGATCTAGGTTTTCATACAGACGGACGGACAGACGGACAGACAGACAGACAGACAGACAGACAGACAGACAGACAGACAGACAGACGGACAGACGGACAGACGGACATGGCTATATCGACTCGGCTTGTGGTCCTGATCAAGAATATATATACTTTGTGGGGTCTGCCACGCCTCCTTCTGGGTGTTACACACATTTCCTCTTTGCACTAAACTAATAGACCCTTTTTACTTTTTTAAAGTAAAGGGTCTAAAAATCCGACATCATTGTCTACAAATTCAGCAGCAGCCTCTTATCTATGTATATGCGGTTACCCATCTGTTGTGTGTATGATTGTGTGATTAGCACCCAGCGCTTGTTACCAGTTGGACGGCGGAGTGAATTACAAAGTCTTGAGTGAGTTTTGTAACTGATTTATTGTCCAATTCTTACTGCTATTTATATGTCAATAATGCTTACAATTAATTATTCAAAGTGGGTTTTGATAAGTATAAAGTATCACATTAAGTGTGTCACTTCATTCTTGCTTACTAATGCAACATAAGTAAGTATAGCTTTACGTTATACAATTCTGTTGACATTGCATTTTTATTTGTACTACTGAACTACTTATATTTAAATGCTGAGACTGAACATGCTCCCGGCCGTTGAACAGTTGTTCAACCATCGCACAGTGGTCTGTCCCATAGGCCAAAAATAAAAAAATTAATTTTAGAAATTTAAGTTCCAATGTACGCCATCTATTTGTCAATAAAGAGCAAACTTTTTAAAACATGTGTTTGTTTTGTTTTGATTCACATATTCGCAAAGAAAATAGCGCGAAAAGAGAGAGCATAAAACGAACTACAACTTTCAGCAAGCGCGACACTAGCAGCAAGTGCAAAGTAAATTATTAAAAACCAGTAAAAAACTTAAATTTAAGTTCTCAAATTGAAATGGATATAAAAGTTGAAGGTAAAGACATTATGTTTTTATAATTTTTATTTAATTTGCATGCTAGTTGTTAGTAACACAATAAATGTTTGTTTACTGTTATTTTCCGTGCCTGGCAGAATGAAACATTTTTTTCATCGAAGGTAAAAGTTGGGTTCCCCGTACTGCCCCGAAACGATTTTTTTTTTATTTAATTAATCATTATTTAAAGATTCTTTGTTGTTAAAATCAGCCGCCCAAGTTTGCACGTGATCTTGGAATCGTTTATAGAAAAACACCCGAGTTACGCTGCATGTACATATTTTGGTTACAGAATGGAATGCCGCAGAATGCCGCAGAATTTTAACAGCCCTTCCGCGTAACCAAAATACATGCAGCGTAACTCGGGTGTTTTTCGTTTTTCGCTTAATAACTTAAAAACTAAATGACCAATATTAACGAGGGATATACCAAATAACGTGAAATTGATATAATCTTATGATATTAAAAAAAAAAAATTATTTTTTAATGGAGGTTACCAGAAAATTTGCGTCCGAAGTTGAAAAATGTTCAAGAAATCTGATTGCAAGTGCGTTAGTTTTCATGTAGGGAGGAAACTATGCGTCCAATCTTCTTATAATGTATTAAGAATATGTGGGGGCAACATTAATCTTTCATTTAAAACCAAAATAACGGTGATCGGTTTGACCGTTTCGATTTTATGGTAGTTTATATGCACCTACCATCGACCAAATATATATCGCCCGATATATGGAAAACGTTGAGTTAAAAAATTTTGTAATGTCTATTTTTGAAATCAGCGCTCCAAAACGCTTCGGAATCGAAAATAAAATTTCGAAGGTCTCGACTTTCGCAAAATTTGTCGGCCAGTGTTATTATAAATTTGGGGGTTTCATTTGGTACTATTCAATGCTGGATATATACGGGAATGGGGGCATATTAATACATTATTGTATGGTTTTGAAAAAAAAATTAAAAACGGATCGAAAAATCGAATAACAAATAGTTAAAGTTATAGTTAAAGTTGAACTGTCATAAAAATAAACATATCATACAATTTTACACCGATTGTTCCTATAGGAGCTATGGGATATAGTCGGCCGATGTGGCCAATTTTTACATATTATATTTAAAATATTTTTATAGATTTTTGGTTAAAATTTCATGGTGATAGCACCATTGGAAGTATTTTTGGCCGCAGCTCCCATACAAGACAAACCACTGTGCATCGTCTACATTTAAATTGAAACGTCGCACTGTGGCTCAATCGGCGAATTTGGCATTGCAAAAATCTTAGCTCCTAAACGGGTGGACTTATCTTCATGAAACAAATTGCGTTTTAAAGAAAAATGAAACTAAACTTTATTACGCTGCGACTTATAGAAACTGCGCTATACGCGGTCAAAGTTGAGTTTTGTTGCCAATTTCACATCAAATTTAGCGGAAAAAAGCTAGATTTTTCTGCACCTTGTTTTTCAATAAAATACATAATTTATTTTTAACAAAATTATTTACATATGTTTATTAACATGTTAAAAATATGTTTCAAGTCAAAGATTGTTTAACGATGCACATATTATTTTTATTTATTTTGATGAATATCATCAATTTTGCACTTATTTGCTAGTAGAGGCAGCGTATTTGAAGAGTATGGTATTTAAGCGAAAACCCACAAAATCTACATGAAATTTGTATTTTTGAGATATAAAACGAGTAGATAAATATCATATTGCATAATGCACTATATTTAACTTACATAAAATATTAATATGTTGGTATATTGTGTCATCTTTAAAGCAAAACAATAAATTTCACATAAAACAGACGAATATGCATGTAACAGAGACACTGCATGCGGTACATTTTCTTCTCCTTATACTCTGAATCACATGCATTTTGCACTAGGTTGGTTGGGTTTTTCCGCTATAACTCAGTTTCCCGCAATTTCCTGCAGCTGAACTTTTGGAAATATCTAAAGAAATATTTATAGAATATGATGTCACTCTCGGAATTTCAAGCAAATTCGAGCAAAATTTTGGAGCTCTATGTAAAGTTGAAAAATATGCTCAAAAACAGGCACTTTGCAAAAAAATTCCTAAAAAAAATCCCAAATATATCAATCGAAATAGTTTTTGTTGTATAACGTTCTAAATTAAATGTAGTTGCAAATATAAATTTACACATAAATGATTTCTCTTATACTTTTTAGACCCTGTACTTTAAAAAAGTAAAAGGGTCTATTAATTTAGTGCAAATGACAGCTGTGTGTAACAGGCAGAAGAAAGCATGGTAGACCCCACAAAGTATATATATTCTGACTCAGGACGACGAGCTGAGTTGATATAGCCATGTCCGTCTGTCCGTCTGTCTGTCTGTCCGTCTGTGCGTATGAACACCTAGATCTCAGCAACTATAAGAGCTAAAGACACCATCTTTCCGGATTTACGTAGTCAGCTAATGCAAGCAGATCAAGTTTGTTTCAAACTTTTGATACCTCACCTCCTTCATCCGCGAATCATCATCTACACCTACCTCAAAAATCTCGAAAACTATAAACGCCCACAGCAGCTACAATAATAAAGCTACAGATTTGCAATTTGGCATGTGCGTAGTTTATGGCATTCTTCACCGATGCTTTAAATTAAATTATGGTTTGAAATAGAAATAGCGAAGATATGCAATAGACAATGTTTGTCAAAATGAATTTATGTGCAACTGCAGCCACAATATTAGAGCTACAGACTTGTAATTTGGCATGTAAGTAGCCTATCGATGCTGTGAACTGCATTACAAACGGAGAAGAAACAGCGAAGTGATGCAGCAGTAAATTGTTTTATAAATGTATGTAAGCGCTACTACAGTCACAGTTTAAAAGCTATAGACTTGGGATTTGGCATGTACGTAGCCTATGGCATTATCCATCAATGCTGAATTACATTACGAACGAAGAAGAAACAGCGAAGATAGATCAGACAGAAAAGCCACCTAGATCTTGCAGACTATAGAGCTAGAACTACCATTTTTGGCCATTTAGGTTCTCCTATGCAGCAATCATATCAAGTTTGTTTGGGTTTTTTGACAACTCCTCTTCTATGACAGTCCCCATCAATGCTATGAATTACATTACGATCGGATAAGAAACAGCGAAGAAAACACAAAGTACAGGGTCTCCTACAGTCGGTTGCGTCCGACTGTAGCTCCGCCCTTACTGGTTTTGTTTATCGCCACTAAAGTTGGACAAGTTGCGCGTAAATAGGAGCATTTTTGCAAAACGGAAAAAATTTCTCAACTTTGAGAGGCTGTAACTACCATACCTGTTATCCAAATTCACTAAAATTTCGGTTTCCCCAGTTTTAAATATATATCTATCAGATGGCATTAATTTTATCCCGCAACTCGTCTAGCGGGAAATCATTTTTGCACTGCCAAATCTAGCTATTGAGCCACTGTGCGTCGGGGCTGAGGTGCTGGAGCTGCTTCGACCAATTCGACTGCATTCTCCGGTGTCGGATTATAATTTCTGAGCACGTGCCGATATCGAAGGGCTACCATAATGAGCAATGCACTTGACACTATAAGTGCTACGTATGCTACTATATGAGGGTGCTGCAGTTTTTCCGTCTGTTGAGGTAGTCTCTGCTTCCGTATTTCGAGTAGTTGTTTATGAATGGCTTCAAATTCGTCATTCTGTTCTCCTACGTTTTGTGTGGTCAATCCTATGGTTGTTGACCTTGGAGTTTCTTCTATGTTGGTATTGCCAAAACGTACATATGATGTTTTTAATTCTGTTGTTGACATCTCATATGTGCTGATGCTTATGTCCGCATTACGAGCCGTACATCCCGCAGATAATTTCAGCAGGCCAGTATTTGATATTGTTATGGTAGACGGCGTCCCATTGCATACTGCTTGAAGCTCCATGTTAGACCGTGTTGCGAAGATCCATGCATTTGTTTGATGCGTTTTTTGCCATATCATCTGTGTAGATGTATATTTCAAATGGCATACCGTTGGTGTTTTATTGTTTTTGTAGCAGAACCGTAACATGTATGCTACAATGCGCTGCAGTTTGCTGAACGAATTGCTGTGTCTGCATTCATATAGTTCTTCACCAATTGTTGCATGTGATATTGGTAGACTCATATGCTTAAGTTTTTGTTCTAAGCTAATGGGCCCCACGCTTGGTGGATGTATCCACTTGTCTCGTGATCCATGCAAGAACAGTGGGCCATATAGCCATAGGCTGTGATCTGCTAGTCTCTTGGCACTTGCGCCTCTTGATAATACATCGGCTGCATTATTTTCCGATGATACATGGCGCCATTGATATTGATCAGTCAATGCTTGAATCTTTGCGATTCGATTAGCGACAAATGTATGGTATGTTGAGGCTGCAGCGTTTATCCAGGATAGCACTACCGTAGAATCGGTCCAATAGTATCCTAGTACCGTCTCGGGATTCATTTTTAGATCCTTTCTTACTCTGTCAGTGAGCTCTGCTCCCAAAACCGCGGCACATAGCTCTAGCCGTGGCAGGGATTGTTTTGCTGTTGGAGCTACACGTGACTTAGAGCATAATAACCGAACTGATACTTGGTTATTTTTATATGTAGCACGTATATATACTGATGCTCCAAATGCTTGTTCTGAGGCATCTACAAATGTGTGGATTTCCCTCGTGATGGGTGTCTTCTGATCGTAGATGTGTCGTGGGATCTGGAGCTTATTTAGCCTTTGAATATCTTCACGATAATCCTTCCATGCATTCTGAAGATGGTTGGGTAGCTCATCATCCCAGTCCAGTTTTAATTCCCAGAGTCGCTGCATGAAAATCTTGGCTTTGACTACCACTGGTGCAAATAGTCCCAATGGGTCAAATATTTGAGCCAATTCAGAGCATACTATTCGCTTTGTAACTGGCGTTTTTTCATTAATTTGTGTTCGTCCACATAGTTGATCCTTATTAGGCATCCATACTAGCCCAAGGGTCTTGACGCTGTGATTATCAAGAGTTTCTCCTAATTGTACATCCATGATGATGTCATCTTTGGGAATCTCTTCTAACAGCTGTTTATTGTTAGAACACCATTTTCTTAACTTGAATCCAGATGCATCAAGCATTTTGTTCAATTCCCGTTGGATTTGAAGTGCTTCTGGGATGGTTTTTGCTCCAGTCAGACAGTCGTTAACGTAGAAATCATCCTTCAGTGCTGTTGATCCGTGTGGAAATTTTGACTTATTTATATTAGCTAAGTGGTCCAAGCATTTTGTTGCTAAAAATGGAGCTGCTGTCGTGCCATAATATTTGTCTTTAGCCGATAATATTTGAGTTCCTCGTTTGGATTGCTTCTCCAGATGATCATTTGATGAAATTGGTCATCTGGATTGATCCATATTTGCCGATACATTTTTTCAATGTCGGCAGTAAATACATATTTGTGAGTGCGGAATCTTAGCAAGATTGACAGCAACTCACTTTGAACGGTAGGGCCAGAATGTAGAATTTCGTTTAACGATTTTCCAGTGGATGTTTTGCATGACGCATCAAACACCACTCGTAGCTTCGTTGAAGTGCTTTCTGGTTTCAAAACACAGTGATGAGGAATCATATAATGTTTTTTCGGTATGTATTGTGGTGGCACTTCTTTCATGTGCCCAAGCCTTTCATACTCATTCATGAAATTCACATATCCTTTCCACACTTCCTTGTTGGTCCTTCGTTCCAAAGCTAAAAACCTCTTTTTAGCTATTTCCATTGATTCTCCTAAGGCTGAAGAATCTTCGGAATACGGCAACTTGACTATGAATCGACCATCCTCTGCCTTCTGCAAATGTTGCAAAAAGTGCGATTCACAGCGTTCCTCTGTTGGTGTGCGATGTCTTTCTGTAGACTCAAGATTGTCCAGAGTCCAGAATCGTTCCAACAGTGCTGTTGTTTCCTCATTTGTGGCTGCTGCACAAATGGCAGATGACGTCTTAGCTGTATGGATTCTTCCTCCTACTATCCATCCCAATTCAGTGTTCTGTAATACAGGGCCACATTCCATTGTTTTATGTTGATTTGGGAGTAGCAACGAATAATAGTGTTCAGCTCCGATTAGCATATCTATCCGTCCAGGTTTGTCAAAATGCGGATCAGCAAGTTGTAAGTCACTTGGAAACTTCCAAGTTGATTTTGCAATTGGTTGAGCTGGTTGGTCAGCAATTATATGAGGTAATACAAATGCTACAATGCGCTGTGAAAATCCACTTGTCAGCGATTTTATGAGTACATTGACTCGTGCATGGCTTTTTTTTTGTTGCCCTCCAATGCCTTCTATTCGAAGTTCGGTATAATGGAGTTTTAATGACAACTTGGAAACTAGGCGTTCAGATATAAGATTTATCTGAGAACCTGAATCAAGCAATGCTCTGAATTTTGCTTGTTGGCCATTATTGCCATGTACTTCTACTTTTGCTGTGGCCAGCAAGTTATAGTTTTTGTTGCTAACTGCTCCTACAGTAGGGGCTTGAGGGGCTTCTGCAGCTCTTGCGTTTTCCAAGTGCAATAACGTATTATGTTTTTTATTGCACTTTAGACATGATTGTTTGGTGCATGCCTTGGCCATGTGATCGCCCTTAAAGCAATTAACACATAGTTTTTGTCGTTGAACCCAATTTAGGCGTTCAGAAATGGATTTTGATATGAATGATTCGCATTTGTAAATCCAATGATTGGATGCCTTACAAAAGATGCAGACATTCCATTTTGATGGTGAAGCGGAGGCACATGTATTGCCCTTTGGTGATTCCTTCTTTGGCCTTTGTGGTCTTCCAGTAGACAATATTCTAGCTCTTTGCTCTAGAAAATGAAGCATTGTGTCTAATGGTTGGATTTCCTTGGATCCTCCAAGTGACTGTTCATACAGTGCTTTGTTGGTTATGTCCAACTTGTTCCATATCACTGCTATGAGAATTGGATCCCATTTGGATGTGTCAATTCCAATTCCCTTCAATGATGCCAGAGATTCTATTGTGGTTATATACAACTCCTTTAGTGATTTTGCATCATCATTGTGGGTTGCTTGGTTAAGAAATCGGTTCAATACCGTATTAGCTACATCTCTGGGATTATTGTATGCGTCTACTACTAATATACTAAATATTATTTCCCATGCGCTAATATAATTTTCTTCTTTTATGTCAATATGACGTATTAACCTCTCTGCCTCTCCGATTACAGATGTTTTCAAATACCACATTTTCTGTACCGTGGGCATTTTTGTTTCATGTATCATACATGAAAACAAGTCAAAGAATTGATTCCATTTCAATATATTTCCATCAAATTTTGGAATTCCAATCTGTTGCAAATGCATGTTGGGCATTGCCTTGTTTTCCTTTTTAAGCAATAACGCTTCTTGTACCTCCCGTTCCATGGTTAGATACGCAGCCATGTTATACCCTTCCAGTTCAGGGTTTTCATGCTCTTCATGGATACGGAAATGTATCTCTTGAGCGTTTGCCCATAGGGATTTTACAAAGTCGGGCATTGACCCCTGTGTCTCTGTAAACTGCTTGAGGTTCCGCTTGAGCGATGTCAATATTGCATCTTGCCTGCGGAATAGGGATGGCTGTACAATGACAGGTCCTTCGTGTACAGTCCCAGATCCAACAGGTAGATTTTGGGTTGCCTGATCTTGGTTTTTAAAGATCTTAGCATACTTCATGTACGTTTGACGTAAGTCTTCAAAGAACTTTTCATAGTCTTCATGATTCGCCATGTTGATCATGGATCGTATGAGATTGTCATTTTCTTGGAGCCGTTCCCATGCATCTTGAAGAGATGACCATTTCGTAGTAAAGTATGATGCCTTGGCCTTTCTCTCTGATGAATCCTTTTTATAATTACGAATTGTCCTCGATATCTCTTGGGCAATGTCGTTTTGCGTGTCGAGCAACTCTTGAGCTTCTGCTGGTATCCCGTCTTTCCCCATTGTTCTTCTCGTCTCACTTCTGACCCGGTGGAAGAGTTTTATTTGCTAAGATTAGCTGGATGACGCTTCGATTCGCAACCAATGATGTGGTCAAGAAATGGAGAAATTTTAATTGGGGCTTTAGACTGGGTTGATTTATCCTTGTTATGTACTCCTAGCTACAACACAGAAAAATTAAAACACAGACTACTTTGTCTTTTTGTCACAGACTGACAGTTATTATTTTATTATTGATTTTTTAAGCAGCTTATTGCTGACAATTAGTGTGCAACTTACACCTAGTCAGCAATTTACAATTTTAAAGGTTATTCACCCAACGTACGTTTTCGGTGAGTAGTATATCTCGGTATACTACACCCTTACGTGTTTTATGGGTTGTCCCTACTGACTTTGTCAGTTAATAAGGAGCAATCCGTTTGTGTCCTCGCCTCCAAGGATCTTTGTCTCCTGGTTGACAACTTAGAGGAATTGTTTTTTTTTTTTTTTTTTGGATTCCTTGTCGCCTGGTTGACAACTTCAAGGATGTGGTATATTGAGCGCCTTGTCGCCTGGTTGACAACTTCAAAGATCTAGTTATTTTAGACTCCTTGTCGCCTGGTTGACGACTTCAAGGATCTGATGTTTCCTTTTCGAAAGGATTATGCTTAAGGACCGTTGTCCTTGTCGGGGTCACCAAAAATGTTGTGTGTATGATTGTGTGATTAGCACCCAGCACATAAACTGATTGCTTGTCTTTGTCGCAACTGGCGCTTGTTACCAGTTGGACGGCGGAGTGAATTACAAAGTCTTGAGTGAGTTTTGTAACTGATTTATTGTCCAATTCTTACTGCTATTTATATGTCAATAATGCTTACAATTAATTATTCAAAGTGGGTTTTGATAAGTATAAAGTATCACATTAAGTGTGTCACTTCATTCTTGCTTACTAATGCAACATAAGTATAGCTTTACGTTATACAATTCTGTTGACATTGCATTTTTATTTGTACTACTGAACTACTTATATTTAAATGCTGAGACTGAACACCATCTCCCACCCATCTACCACATGGGTCGCCATCGGATGCGGTTGCTCTCTCAATGCCGCTTCCATCTGTGTCAATACCACCGAATATTGTAATTACTCAGCCACCTATGGACCCCACAGCTGTATATAACCAACTTCAGTGCTATTCGCAATGAATCTGCTCCTGTTTTGCCTCTTCGGGCTATTTCGCCACGTAAATATCTATTTGTATCCCGACTTATGTCAGATGCCACAACTATGAATGTAAAAAGCCATTTCTGCGACAAACTTCGAGTTCCAGCTGATGACACAATAGTTTCTAAGTTTAATCTTAAGCATAAACGCAATGTTTCTTCATTTAAAATAATTCTTCCTGATTCCTGAAGCACACCATAATACACGAGTTTACTCGAAGGTATTCGTCTGGCACTCTAAGACAAACTGATCCCAAAAACGCAAAGAAAAAGTTGAAAATTCAAAAACCTAAATGGTATCTCCATAAACTTCATACACCAAAATGTTCGAAGTCTCTTGGGCAAACTGAGTACAATATACAATAATAGTACATTTTTTTATGCAGACGACGAGCTAAGTTGATATAGCCATGTCCGTCTGTCCGTCTGTCTGTATGAACACCTAGATCTCAGCAACTAAAAGAGATAGAGACACAATTTCTTGACATGCAGTTTCCCTATTATCGTAAGCAACACGAGTTTGTTTGGTGTCCTAGAACTTAGCAACTAAAAGAGCCAGAGTCGCCGTTTTTCGGAATTCAGGTTGTCCGATGTCTTACGCATATCAAGTTTGCTTTAGATGTTTAATATTTCGTCTCATTCCTCCGCGAATTATCAAAACACTACACCTACCCCAAAATCTTGAAAACTAAAAGCGCCACAGCAGCCACAATAACTGTTGGGCTATTAAGCTTTTTTAATAGCCGTCGAATACGCGAAATGTTTGCGAAAATTAAACACATTATAAATAATAACATATATAATAAGCCACACAGGGCATTTAATTATAAAATATTCTAGTAATGTTTAATAACAATATTTTTTGCAGCAGGCACGACACAAATTTGCCTCTGCGTTGAGTTAGCGATTCAATACTCTCGTAATTTACAAGTCAACCCGAATGATCGATGCGTTTTCAAGATGAAACAAAATCGAACTGATTGTTACGAACCAGCTTCTTCCCGGTGGGCAGCGCCGGCTAGCTCTTGGACTCGCTATGGGTGTGAGTCCGACCCTGCCCACTGGTTCGTACAACACTACAACAAACACTACGACACATCAATAACGACAAAAAAAAAAATACTACAAAAACTGACGTTTGAACAACACTAGAACATCAGCAAGACAACAAAAATATTGCACAAATATTGCCTAACATAATTGTGCATCCCTGATGCCTAGCCTGCTCATCACTGATCATACCGATCAGCTGGCTCAAAACATGAACTAAGGGTGATGTCACAGTGAGAGCGAGAAGCGAAGCGAAGCGAGAGGCGATAAACCAGTGCTACCTGTTTCGTATGAAATCGCTCGAAAGATGTCACAGTGAGAGCGAAGCGAGTTGCGAGTCAACGCGAGAGAGCGATTTCGAAACTGCTTTATCGCTCAACGCACTCGGAGCGTGCGTTTTGAGAGAGCATTGTTGCGTACTGTGCGCACTAATTACCGTTTATTTTCAAATCAGCTCAGAAATTATTATGCAGAATGGAAATACATAAAATATCTTATGAATTTTTAATTGATTATACTTCCTAAACCGATCCTAAATCCATAAATACCATGATATATTAATCAATAATATATACAAAAATATATAAGAAATTAACATATTAAAAACTAACAGCAATGCTATTATTAATTAAAATAAATTAATTAAAATGTTCTGGGGGATTTCGTAAGGCATGATATAAATTATTAAATGCTCCTTTTTCACTCCTATAGCAGTTAAGCGGGTTAAAGTTAGTCGTTGTCCGAATTCATCACGTTCACTTCAATATTTAAAAAGACCGCGTCGCTTCTCGCATCGCTCTCACTGTGTCATACTCTCGCTTCGCTCGCTTGTTGTTTGGCCTCGCTGCTCGCTTCGCTTCGCTTCTCGCTCTCACTGTGACATCACCCTACCCAGTGCTACCTCTTTCGTATGAAATCGCTCGAAAGATGTCACAGTGAGAGCGAAGCGAGTTGCGAGTCAACGCGAGAGAGCGATTTCGAAACTGCTTTATCGCTCAACGCACTCGGAGCGTGCGTTTTGAGAGAGCATTGTTGCGTACTGTGCGCACTAATTACCGTTTATTTTCAAATCAGCTCAGAAATTATTATGCAGAATGGAAATACATAAAATATCTTATGAATTTTTAATTGATTATACTTCCTAAACCGATCCTAAATCCATAAATACCATGATATATTAATCAATAATATATACAAAAATATATAAGAAATTAACATATTAAAAACTAACAGCAATGCTATTATTAATTAAAATAAATTAATTAAAATGTTCTGGGGGATTTCGTAAGGCATGATATAAATTATTAAATGCTCCTTTTTCACTCCTATTGCAGTTAAGCGGCTTAAAGTTAGTCGTTGTCCGAATTCATCACGTTCACTTCAATATTTAAAAAGACCCTAAGGGTGATGTCACAGTGAGAGCGAGAAGCGAAGCGAAGCGAGCAGCGAGACCAAACAACAAGCGAGCGAAGCGAGAGTATGACACAGTGAGAGCGATGCGAGAAGCGGCGCGGTCTTTTTAAATATTGAAGTGAACGTGATGAATTCGGACAACGACTAACTTTAATCCCCCAGAACATTTTAATTAATAATAGCATTGCGGTTAGTTTTTAATATGTTAATTTCTTATATATTTTTGTATATATTATTGATTAATATATCATGGTATTTATGGATTTAGGATCGGTCTAGGAAGTATAATCAATTAAAAAATCATAAGATATTTTATGTATTTCCATTCTGCATAATAATTTCTGAGCTGATTTGAAAATAAACGGCAATTAGTGCGCACAGTACGCAACAATGCTCTCTCAAAACGCACGCTCCGAGTGCGTTGAGCGATAAAGCAGTTTCGAAATCGCTCTCTCGCGTTGACTCGCAACTCGCTTCGCTCTCACTGTGACATCTTTCGAGCGATTTCATACGAAAGAGGTAGCACTAGTTTATCGCCTCTCGCTTCGCTTCGCTTCTCGCTCTCACTGTGACATCACCCTTAGCCTTTTAATTAAGGCAGACGAAGGCGGACGGAGGCAAATTTTTTGAAAAAAAAAAATATAAAAAAATAAATTAAATTCAACAAATGAGTAGGACGTTTAAGTAGAGCCACTGGCGTCGGCGCCAACATGCCACTGATGTCTTATGTAGTTTAATTGAGTAAAACTCATAATTGCGCAGTGGTGTGTTGGTGCCGAAGTCACTGGAGTTTGTGATGTTCTCTATGTCGCCTGTCATGGCTTTTGCGTACTCATAGAGAAGGCGGTATGTCACATTTGCCAATAAAAGGGCAAATCGTTTGCGACCACTTTTCTGTGATACTACACTCAGAGAAAAAACCAAACCATTCTGACTTGAATCAATCCAAAAACGGGTCAAAAGTCGTGTTATCCAGAAATTACTTGATTTGAGTAAGAATTACTTAATTCAAGTAAGAATCATGTAATCCAGAATGGCTTGATTTTAAGTAAGTTTTGGATATTTATGAATATTCCGGATTGATTTAATCTATCCTGATGTTTCTTGAATCAATTCTGTTTTTTCTTAATTCAATCGTGATTTGACTTGAACTAAAAAAAAAACAAAAAAAAATCGTTTATTTTTGTTTTTTTTTTTTTTTGTATTTTGTGGTTGCATATTTTATTACAATAGTGAATTGTTATAAATAATTGAATAGTAATATTTAATTTTTACTCATATAATAATTTTTAGTACTTACCTGCGACAGGAATTGAACCCGGAAACCCAGTGATGTCTGTGTGAATAATGCCTTCGTGCTAGTCGCCAACGCCGTCGCCAATAATTTTCGGCGTCGGTTCCAGTGTTGCCAGGTCTTGAACAAAAAATAATGCCAGATTTACGAAAAAAACCAGTAAGGACGGAGTTACAGTCGGACGCAACCGACTGTATGAGACCCTGTACTTTGTGTTTTCTTCGCTGTTTCTTATCCGATCGTGATGTAATTCACAGAATCGATGGAGATTGTCATAGACTACGTACATGCCACATCCTAAGTCATTAGTTGTTAAACTGTAACTTTAAAACTGAAAACTGTTACTAATTTGGTTTTTCGATTAGTGGAAGAATGGATGGAGTTATCAAAAAACCCAAACTAACTTGATCTGATTGCTGCATAGGAAAACATAAATACCAAAAAATGGTACTTATTGCTCTTACAGTCTGCAAGATATAGGTGGCTTCTCTGTCTTTGCTATCTTCGCTGTTTCTTTTCCGTTGGCAATGTAATTCACAGCATTGCCGGATAATGCCATAGGTTGCGTGCATGCCAAATCCCAAGTCTGTAGATTTTCAACTGTGGCTGTAGTGGCACTTACATACATTTATAAAAAAAAATGTCTGTTACATAACTTCGCTGTTTAATGTCCGAATGCAATGTAATTCACACCATCGACGGATAATTCTATAGGCTACGTACGTTCCAAGTTACAAGTCTGTAGCTTCATTATTGTGGCTGCCGTGGCACATATACGCATTTTGAAAAGAATTGTCTCTTGCATATCTTCACTATTTCTAATTCAAATCACAAATTAATTTATAGAATCGGTGGAGAATACCATAGACTACGTACATTCCAAATTACAAGTCTGTAGCGCTATTATTGTGGCTGCTGTGGCGCTTTTAGTTTTTGAGATTTTTGAGGTAGGTGTAGTTTTTTGATAATTCGCGGAGGAAGGAGGCGAAATATTAAACATCTAAAGCAAACTTGATCTGCGTAAGACATCGGACAACCTGAATTCCGAAAAGCGGCGTTTCTGGCTCTTTTAGTTGCTAAGATCTAGGTGTTCATACGGACACCAGACAGACGGACAGACGGACAGACGGACAGACGGACATGGCTATATCAACTCAGCTCGTCGTCCTGAGTCAGAATATATATACTTTGTGGGGTCTACCACGCTTCGTTCTGCCTGTTACACACAGCTGTCATTTGCACTAAATTAATAGACCCTTTTATTTTTTTAAAATACAGGGTCTAACTAGCTGAAAATAGCAAATTTGTTTGTAAAAATGGCTGAAAAAATGGCTAACATTTTGTTACCCCAAAAAATAACCAAATTACCCCAAAATAACCAAAAAATTGAATTTTAATTTAAATGTCCAATAATGATTTCATTAAATCTACATCTTCACTGTTTTCATTGTTATATTTTTCATTTTCGGCCATCATTTTTAAAATTTTCGTTGGCACTTCATAATCGTGGCAGCATTTTCCATTTCTGCGCAGGCCGTATCTATAAAGAGGAATATTAATAATGCTGCTTTAAAAACTTAAGTAAATGGAAATACCTTATTTTTAAAATTGAATTTAGTGTTTTTATATGTAACCTGTTTCTGAGGTTACATCGCGAAACTTTTGCGTATAAAGCACTTTAGGCATTTTTGCATCACTTTTTTTGCGTCACTTAATGTACACCACAAACAAGAGATGAAACACACAAAGCAGTGATGGTCAAAAGTAGAAATCACTGTTCGATAAGTATTTTCACTCAAGTCACTTAGAGTATTTTCGCTGTAACTGGTAATTTTCACAGACCTAAATCACGGGTTCGAGAAAATTGCCGAAAATAGCTGAAGTTTATTTTAAAGTAGCTATATTTATAGCTAGTAGCAATTTCTTAATTTTTCTAGCATTCGGCCTTTCAAAATGGCTAGAACTAGCCATAAAATTGCTAAACTGGCAACACTGGTCGGTTCATTGCCGATCATAACACACACATACAACAAATTTGTGAAAAAGGCATACAGAAGACATATGTATATTGCTGTCCTGCTCTTGTCGTCATGGCAACGTATGTAAACAAACCAAATTTTGTGAAACAGGCATATATTTCATATTGCTGTCCTGCTCTTGTCGTCATGGCAACGTATGTAAACAAACAAAATTTTGTGAAACAGGCATACACAATATATTGCTGCACTGCTCTTGTCGTCATGGCAACAAGAAACTTAGGGTACAAACATAGTGCGCGCTGTAAGCGAAGACGAAGATGAAGACGAAGCTGAAGACGAATTGCTTGCGTTGCGAGTAAGCGAATTGAATGCATAGTGCAAGACGAATTCGTTGCGTTTTGTTATGCTGGTCGCAATGGATTTCTCATAATAATACCTAATAATAATACCTTCTCTTGCAGAAAAATTAATTTTTTTAATTCAAATGTTAAAGAAATGTGTTTAAAAAAATATACGCTATTAATTTACGAAGAAAAACACTCGGCGAATTTTAGCACTTGTTTGATGAGCTGCGCCAAGTTGAAAAAATTTGTTTTTAATACACAAAGTAAAAATAGAGAACATTTGATTATATGTTGGCACCAAATTAACCTAGCATTATAAAAAAAGTTGACTACTTTTAATAAAAGCCCTAATATGCCAGCTAAAAAGCTAAATGTGACGTAAATGCAATAATTATTTAAAATAAACGGCTGAAAAGCAAGCGATTCGTCTTCAAATTCAGTACTGCACCGTTTCTAGATTTTCGCTTGCGTTTCGTCTTCGTCTTCGTCTCGGCGCGCACTATGTTTTAGGCCTAAGAAAGTTTTCGGCTTAGTTCAAGCGTGTGTTTTCTTGAGTTAAGCAAAATGCCGCTTAATTCAAGTATTTCTGACTTGAAACAAGAAATATATTTCTTGTTTTTGAATGTAAGCCAGATTCTTACTTAAATCAAGAAATATCAAGTAAGAAACTTTCTAGAATTTTTCAAGACATTTGTCGGATTGATGTAAGCCATAAAAATCAATCCGGATTCTGGCTACTTTTCCCTGAGTGTAGTAATTAGTCTGTGATATAGTGATAATAGAGTAGCATAGTTTAGTTAATTTATTAATTTGTCTTGTTTCTTGTATGTCGTTTTATTTGGGGGGTGTTGTGTAAAACTATGTATGCTGTCCTTTGTTATTTATTGAGTAAATGGTAGTCTGGTGACCCAGAGGACCTTACGGTCGAGCTGCGCTGCACCAGGCACTCAGCATACGTAGGATATCACAATAGTTTAAAGCAAAGAGTAGATTTAAAATTGCAATTAGGCTCGCTCGGATGTCGTCTGTCATTAACATGACAGATAGAACATCCGACCGATCCTTAAATGTTTATCCATGTCCAAGTTTGAGTGCGTAGAAAACTACTGGTTAGTCCATGGGTGGAAAGGTGCTTCTCTCTCCCCTTTATTAAATGAGATAGTTGATTTGGGGGGAAATGAACACATTACACACAATATATACACACACATGAAATATATACGCACACATTTATTTCCATACAAATCAACATTTATACAATCACAAATCATATTCACTTACAAGCTATATACAGTAGAATCCGGTTATAACGACGCCGCTTATAGCGTCCGTCCGGTTATTGCGACGAAAACTCGATGGTTTGGTTGGTCCCCATACAAACTTATATGAAACGGCCTCCGCTTATAACGACTCCGCTTTTAGCGACAAACCGCTTATAACGACGAGATTTTTCAATTTCAATTCAATTTTTCATTTCAATTCAACTGGATATTGCGACGTGCCGAACAAAAAAAAACTTTAAAGAGAAAAATTTGATTTCTTTAACAATGCTAAAAGAAGCAAACAAAATCATGGATTTTGTGTTTTTTCAATACGAAAAAGAAACAAAATCCGGATATAACGACGTCGGTCCCTTGAAAGTCGCTATAACCGGATTCTACTGTATTAAATTTTTTGTTTTGATTAAAAAATTAATTTGTTTTATTTTAAAACCTATTACGAACATGGCATCCATAATATAAAACAAAAATTTTTTTTTTGCTCCTTTCGGATAGTGCGTCTGCCGGATATAACGACGTAAAATCGTCGGTCCCTTGAATGTCGCTATAACCGGATTCTACTGTATTTAATTATATTGTCCTTATTATTACACATATCTATATAGCTAATTATTTATTTGCGTTTACTAAAATATATGTATAGATGTTACTTATTTAGGTAGGAAATTACAAGAAGTAGGATATAAAATCTAGAAAATGTCTAAGCCAGGGGGAAATGAATGTCCAGAGGGTGAAGGGGCGCAAACCAGACCCCCAAAGCGTGCATCGAAGATACCTCGAACGCCAACACCAATCAGGGGAAATCCAGAGCAGGGAGCAATCGCTAAGTGCTGGGCATCTGACGAGCCGCAAGAGAGAAGCAAGGCTGAAGTCGAGCCGTCCCCCACTCAACCAGCCGGCATGGATTCCGAAATGGCGGCTGTTATCAACGCAGCCATCGCGCGGGACCGCCACACCCACAATATATCCTTGACGAGTGGAATAGGTGACATTCTCCGCGATGAGATCCGCTCGGGATTCATGGAGATGATGAAGCTAATCAATGACGTCATCCGTCCGCTTGATTCTAGCCCGGCAGAAGGCAATGCTGCACCATCTCCTGGCAGCAGCGGTCACAAGCTGAATCCCACAACGGTCAACGAGCCAATTCAGCAGCATCCAGCACATCACAGATAGCCCACACCACCGGAGCCTGAGCAGGAAGCAGCCTATCCGAGCCATGCATATGGCGTAGACGCAGAGTCGTGGAACTGGCGCAACCCAGAGGCAGAATACCGCCAGGAAGGCAGACGAGCTGGTGAATATGGAGAGGCTGAGAGGCAAAGCAGAAACCACGGAAGGGACAATAATTACCTGAGAATAGAGCGGTGGAACGTCAGCTTCGATGGCCAGGATCCCAGGAACACCGTAGAAGACTTTGTGTTCAGGCTGGAGTTCCTGCAGCGTCAGTACCAATGCCCATGGCAAGACGTGCTGCGCAGCTTCCACGTCCTGCTGTCTGGACGAGCACGGGAGTGGTACTGGGTCCATGTACGACATTCCCGCGTCGACAATTGGAGTCAGCTCAGACGCGCGCTCATGAGCCGTTTCAAGGGCTACCAAACGGACCATGACGTCATGAAAGATATGTTGCAGCGGGAACAACAAGCGGGGGAAGCGGTAGATGATTTCATCCATCACATGCAGCAGCTGGCCTCGCGGTTCCAGAATC
>JAWNNJ010000720.1:0-19025 GCA_035045125.1 Hypselothyrea guttata | reverse complement strand
AGGGTCTAAAAAATTTTTTTTAATCGAGCTTGCCAAAAAAATTTCGTCTGAAGTTGAAAAATTTGCAAAAAATTTGATTGGAAGTGCGGTAGTTTTCATGTAGGGAGGAAACTATGTGTCCAATCTTCTTACAATGTATCAAGAATATGAGGGGGCATCTTTAATCTTTCATTTGAACCCTAATTCACGATGATCGGTTTAGTGGTTCCGAAGTTATGGTGGTTTAAATGCACCCACCATTGAAAAAAATCGATCAAATATATATCGCCCGATATCTGGAGAACGTACGGAAATATAATTTTTTGGAGTCGATTTTTGAAATCAGCGTCCCAAAACGCTTCAGCATCGTCAAAAACATTTTACAGGGTAATTCACTCAAAAAAATTTGTTACCCTGTGTTATCAGTGTGTAAAACCAATTTTTCTGAATTTAAATCATTTCGAGTACAATGCTCTAACTACAATTATGTTAGGCGTTCATTTTCTTATGCAGATCCTATTAATTTATTTTGTTCAAACATTTATGAAACCTTAGAGAATAATATTAATTAATATACTACATATTTACTTTAGTCTAAGTATTATATTTTAATCGAATGAACCAGTAAGGACGCAGCTACTGTACTTTGTGTGTTCTTCGCTGTTTCTTATCCGACTGTAATGTAATTCACAGCATCGATGAAGATTGTCATAGACTACGTACATGCCATATCCCAAATCTTTAGCTTTAAAACTGAAGCTTTAAAGCAGCAAACTGTTGCTAAATTTGTTTTTCGGTTAGCGGAGGAAAGAGAGGATTTATCAAAAAACCTAAACAAGCTTGATCTGATTGCTGTATAGGAGAACATAAATACCAAAAAACTGTATTTCTAGCTCTTATAGTCTGCAAGATCTAGGTGGCTTCTTTGTCTGATCTATTTTCGCTGTTTCTTTTCCGTTCGTAATGTAATTTACAGCATTGATGGATAATGCTATAGGCTGCGTATATGCCAAATCCCAGGTCTATAGCTTTTAAACTGTGGCTGTAGTGGCGCTTACATATATTTATAAAAAATGTACTGTTGCATAACTTCGCTGTTTCTTCTCCGTTTGTAATGTAATTCACAGCATCGATGGATAATTTAATAGGCTACGTCCATTTCAAATTGCAAGTCTGTAGTTTTTATATTGTGGCTTCAGTTGCATATAAATTCATTTTGAAAAACTTTGTAAATTGCATATCTTCGTTATTTCTATTTCAAATCATAATTCAATTTAAATCATCGGTGGATAATGTCATAGACTACGTACATGCCAAATTACAAGCCTTTTACTTTTTAAAAGTACAGGGTCTAATTAGCAGCTCATCGCTAAATACTGATAAATAAATAAATAACTATCTTGAAAAGCGCATTCAAATCGGTTAATAAAGACAAAATATAAATAAATTAAATTATATTTAAAATTATATTCTGTATTTGGGAGCGCGCAGCGCGAGCTGTGGCACAGGGTCAGTGTTGCCAACTCCTCACCATAAAAAAGGACAGATGAACCCAAAAAACAGGACAGAAAACGGACAGATTTAAAAAAAAAGGACAAAAAAACAGGACAAACTAAGTTAAATCTAATATAGGGAAATAAGTTGGCTAAAAATTGTTAATTTAGTCAATAAATAGGCTAGAATAAATGGCCAAAGCAACATTTACATAATACAAATATTAATCAAATTAAATCAAGAACGCCAAAAAAAATTTTTTATTATTATTGACCCCACAAAATATATATTTTCTTGATCAGGGAGACAAGCTGAGTCGATTTGGCAATGTCCGTCTATCTGTCTGTCTGGATAAACGCTAGAGCAGCCATTTTAGCTGCTATCGGTAGATGTAATTATACGTAAATCAAGTTAATTTAAAATCTTTGATACCATGCTCCCTTTACGCCCAATATCAATAAAACTTACACAACCTCGTATATTTGATCATATTTAGTTGAATAACAAGCGTAATATTAAACATAGAACATTTTTATTCGAAATATATACTATTTTCTATTGTATTTAACTGTCCTGAAAAGTGTCCTTAAAACCGGTTAAAACCAGAATGGGCGGAGCAGATCAGTTGGACGGCCCCGACTGTAGAATACCCTGTACCCTATATTTTAAATATAATTATATAAAACTGTCATACAAAACGTAGCAGCAATTCTTCTTCTTACTTTGTTATGTGTGCCAGCTTTAACGGCCGCGCTGCTAGAGGGCGAGCGAGTTGTCGCCTGCAATATTGTTTCGCTAATAACTCCTGTGTTTATCAACCGATTTCAATGCGCTTTTCAAGATAGTTAAATATTATGAAAGAGAGTATATATTCTAATTAACAACATTCTATGTTCAATATTACGCTTGTTACTCGGTTTTTTTCGATTAAGGCGTAAAAGGGGCGTGGCATCCAAAATTTGAAAAAAGCCTTATCTGCTTATGATATAGACCTACCAACTACTGAAAACAGAATTTATGTAAATAGCTTAGTGTCTCTTAAATAGGCGAATGTATTTTATTTCATTCATTGTGGGCGGCAGGGGCGTAGCATTCAAGATTTGAAATAAACTTGATCTGCGTATGGTATACACCTTTCAAATGAGACCAAAACGGCTTCTCTAGCATTTGTAGTTTAGAAAATCTCAGCGTTCATACAGACAGACAGACCGACAGACAGACAGGGCTAAATCGACTCAGCTTGTCTCCCTGATCAAGAATATATATAGTTTGTGGGGTCTGCCACGCCTCCTTCTGCCTGTTACATACATTCGCACAAAGTTATTAACCCTGTTTTTCCCATTTTTCAAATGGGCACAGGGTATAAAAACACAGGAAATATTAACGAAACAATATTGCGGGCTTTGCCTTGCTCACCCTCTAGATGCGCAGCCATTAAGCTGGCACATGTACAAAAGTTAGAAGAAGAAGCATTGCTGCTACGCTTCGTGTGACAGTTTTATGAAATTAAATTTACAATAAAGGGTTTTCTACAGTCGGGCCCGTCCGACTGATCTGTTCCGCCTATTCTATTATACCCTGTACCCATTGAAAAATGGAATATACAGGGTTATTAACTTTGTCAGATTGTATGCAACAGGCAGAAAGAGGTGTTGCCGACCCCCCAAAGTATATATATTCTTGATCAGGGAGACAAGATGAAGATTTAGCATTGTCTGTCTATTTGTTCGTCTGTCTGTCTGTCCTTTTGTATGAACGCGTCGATTTCGGAAACTAGAACAGTCATTTTTGGTGTGTTTGGTATATAAATAATGTACGCAGTTCAAGTTTATTTCAAATATTTGGTGCCACGCCCCCTAAACGCCCAATATTAATAAAACCCACAAACCCTCGGATTTTGTTTAACTTAAAATGTTGAATAACAAGAGTAATATTAAACGTAGAATGTTGCTATTCGGAATGTATACTCTCTTTTACTATATTTAACCATTCTGAAAAGCGAATTAAATTCGGTTAATAAACTCAGGAATTATTAACGAAACAAATTTGAAAATAAAATGTATAATAACCAGCGTAATACTGAACATAGAATGTTGTTTTTCGGAATATATACTATTTGTTACTTTATTTAACTATACTAAAAAGCGCATTGAAATCGGTTAATAAACGCAGGAGATATAAGATACGCAATTAACAGCGAAGCCCAGCAGCTGGTGTACGTAAAAAGAAAAGAAGAAGATGTACTTCTGCAATTTTGTAGACCATTTACTTTAATTAAATTAAAAGGATCTATTAAGTTATTGCAAGATTACATGCAGCGTAATTCGGGTATTTTTCGTTTTTCGCGTATAACTTAAAAACTAAATGGCCAATATTGACGTGGGATATACCAAATGACGTGAAATTGATATATCTTATGATATTAAAAAAAAATATATGGACGGGGCAGATCAGTGGGACGGAGGCTACAGTCGGACGTAACCGACAGTGGGAGACCCTTTACTTTGTCTATATGTACTCACAAACACAATCAGCGGCACACGCACAAAACAACGCGCATATGCATGGCACACCACCCCCCCTCTGCCCAGTGCGGCAAATTGTCCGTTCCATATTTTCGCTGTTTCTTATCCGATCGGAACGAAATTCACAGGGTCAATAGAGAATGTCATAAGCTAGTCACGTACCAAATTACAAGTCAATAACTTTAAAGCTGTGGCTGCAGTAGCTTTTTGCGCTTTGCGGGGAAAGGGGGGGAGGTATCCAAAATCCAAAACAAACTCGTGCTGCTTACTGAATAGGGGAACCTGAATCCCGAATATGGTGTCTCTAGCTCTTATAGTTGCTGAGATCTAGGTGTTCATACAGACGGACAGACAGACGGACAGACGGACAGACGGACAGACGGACATGGCTATATCAACTCGTCTTGTCGTCCTGATCAAGAATATATATACTTTGTGGGGTCTGCCACGCCTCCTTCTGGGTGTTACACACATTTCCTCTTTGCACTAAGTTAATAGACCCTTTTTACTTTTTTAAAGTAAAGGGTCTAAAAAATTTTTTTTAATCGAGCTTGCCAAAAAAATTTCGTCTGAAGTTGAAAAATTTGCAAAAAATTTGATTGGAAGTGCGGTAGTTTTCATGTAGGGAGGAAACTATGTGTCCAATCTTCTTACAATGTATCAAGAATATGAGGGGGCATCTTTAATCTTTCATTTGAACCCTAATTCACGATGATCGGTTTAGTGGTTCCGAAGTTATGGTGGTTTAAATGCACCCACCATTGAAAAAAATCGATCAAATATATATCGCCCGATATCTGGAGAACGTACGGAAATATAATTTTTTGGAGTCGATTTTTGAAATCAGCGTCCCAAAACGCTTCAGCATCGTCAAAAACATTTTACAGGGTAATTCACTCAAAAAAATTTGTTACCCTGTGTTATCAGTGTGTAAAACCAATTTTTCTGAATTTAAATCATTTCGAGTACAATGCTCTAACTACAATTATGTTAGGCGTTCATTTTCTTATGCAGATCCTATTAATTTATTTTGTTCAAACATTTATAAAACCTTAGAGAATAATATTAATTAATATACTACATATTTACTTTAGTCTAAGTATTATATTTTAATCGAATGAACCAGTAAGGACGCAGCTACTGTACTTTGTGTGTTCTTCGCTGTTTCTTATCCGACTGTAATGTAATTCACAGCATCGATGAAGATTGTCATAGACTACGTACATGCCATATCCCAAATCTTTAGCTTTAAAACTGAAGCTTTAAAGCAGCAAACTGTTGCTAAATTTGTTTTTCGGTTAGCGGAGGAAAGAGAGGATTTATCAAAAAACCTAAACAAGCTTGATCTGATTGCTGTATAGGAGAACATAAATACCAAAAAACTGTATTTCTAGCTCTTATAGTCTGCAAGATCTAGGTGGCTTCTTTGTCTGATCTATTTTCGCTGTTTCTTTTCCGTTCGTAATGTAATTTACAGCATTGATGGATAATGCTATAGGCTGCGTATATGCCAAATCCCAGGTCTATAGCTTTTAAACTGTGGCTGTAGTGGCGCTTACATATATTTATAAAAAATGTACTGTTGCATAACTTCGCTGTTTCTTCTCCGTTTGTAATGTAATTCACAGCATCGATGGATAATTTAATAGGCTACGTCCATTTCAAATTGCAAGTCTGTAGTTTTTATATTGTGGCTTCAGTTGCATATAAATTCATTTTGAAAAACTTTGTAAATTGCATATCTTCGTTATTTCTATTTCAAATCATAATTCAATTTAAATCATCGGTGGATAATGTCATAGACTACGTACATGCCAAATTACAAGCCTTTTACTTTTTAAAAGTACAGGGTCTAATTAGCAGCTCATCGCTAAATACTGATAAATAAATAAATAACTATCTTGAAAAGCGCATTCAAATCGGTTAATAAAGACAAAATATAAATAAATTAAATTATATTTAAAATTATATTCTGTATTTGGGAGCGCGCAGCGCGAGCTGTGGCACAGGGTCAGTGTTGCCAACTCCTCACCATAAAAAAGGACAGATGAACCCAAAAAACAGGACAGAAAACGGACAGATTTAAAAAAAAAGGACAAAAAAACAGGACAAACTATGTTAAATCTAATATAGGGAAATAAGTTGGCTAAAAATTGTTAATTTAGTCAATAAATAGGCTAGAATAAATGGCCAAAGCAACATTTACATAATACAAATATTAATCAAATTAAATCAAGAACGCCAAAAAAAATTTTTTATTATTATTGACCCCACAAAATATATATTTTCTTGATCAGGGAGACAAGCTGAGTCGATTTGGCAATGTCCGTCTATCTGTCCGTCTGGATAAACGCTAGAGCAGCCATTTTAGCTGCTATCGGTAGATGTAATTATACGTAAATCAAGTTAATTTAAAATCTTTGATACCATGCTCCCTTTACGCCCAATATCAATAAAACTTACACAATCTCGTATATTTGATCATATTTAGTTGAATAACAAGCGTAATATTAAACATAGAACATTTTTATTCGAAATATATACTATTTTCTATTGTATTTAACTGTCCTGAAAAGTGTCCTTAAAACCGGTTAAAACCAGAATGGGCGGAGCAGATCAGTTGGACGGCCCCGACTGTAGAATACCCTGTACCCTATATTTTAAATATAATTATATAAAACTGTCATACAAAACGTAGCAGCAATTCTTCTTCTTACTTTGTTATGTGTGCCAGCTTTAACGGCCGCGCTGCTAGAGGGCGAGCGAGTTGTCGCCTGCAATATTGTTTCGCTAATAACTCCTGTGTTTATCAACCGATTTCAATGCGCTTTTCAAGATAGTTAAATATTATGAAAGAGAGTATATATTCTAATTAACAACATTCTATGTTCAATATTACGCTTGTTACTCGGTTTTTTTCGATTAAGGCGTAAAAGGGGCGTGGCATCCAAAATTTGAAAAAAGCCTTATCTGCTTATGATATAGACCTACCAACTACTGAAAACAGAATTTATGTAAATAGCTTAGTGTCTCTTAAATAGGCGAATGTATTTTATTTCATTCATTGTGGGCGGCAGGGGCGTAGCATTCAAGATTTGAAATAAACTTGATCTGCGTATGGTATACACCTTTCAAATGAGACCAAAACGGCTTCTCTAGCATTTGTAGTTTAGAAAATCTCAGCGTTCATACAGACAGACAGACCGACAGACAGACAGGGCTAAATCGACTCAGCTTGTCTCCCTGATCAAGAATATATATAGTTTGTGGGGTCTGCCACGCCTCCTTCTGCCTGTTACATACATTCGCACAAAGTTATTAACCCTGTTTTTCCCATTTTTCAAATGGGCACAGGGTATAAAAACACAGGAAATATTAACGAAACAATATTGCGGGCTTTGCTTTGCTCACCCTCTAGATGCGCAGCCATTAAGCTGGCACATGTACAAAAGTTAGAAGAAGAAGCATTGCTGCTACGCTTCGTGTGACAGTTTTATGAAATTAAATTTACAATAAAGGGTTTTCTACAGTCGGGCCCGTCCGACTGATCTGTTCCGCCTATTCTATTATACCCTGTACCCATTGAAAAATGGAATATACAGGGTTATTAACTTTGTCAGATTGTATGCAACAGGCAGAAAGAGGTGTTGCCGACCCCCCAAAGTATATATATTCTTGATCAGGGAGACAAGATGAAGATTTAGCATTGTCTGTCTATTTGTTCGTCTGTCTGTCTGTCCTTTTGTATGAACGCGTCGATTTCGGAAACTAGAACAGTCATTTTTGGTGTGTTTGGTATATAAATAATGTACGCAGTTCAAGTTTATTTCAAATATTTGGTGCCACGCCCCCTAAACGCCCAATATTAATAAAACCCACAAACCCTCGGATTTTGTTTAACTTAAAATGTTGAATAACAAGAGTAATATTAAACGTAGAATGTTGCTATTCGGAATGTATACTCTCTTTTACTATATTTAACCATTCTGAAAAGCGAATTAAATTCGGTTAATAAACTCAGGAATTATTAACGAAACAAATTTGAAAATAAAATGTATAATAACCAGCGTAATACTGAACATAGAATGTTGTTTTTCGGAATATATACTATTTGTTACTTTATTTAACTATACTAAAAAGCGCATTGAAATCGGTTAATAAACGCAGGAGATATAAGATACGCAATTAACAGCGAAGCCCAGCAGCTGGTGTACGTAAAAAGAAAAGAAGAAGATGTACTTCTGCAATTTTGTAGACCATTTACTTTAATTAAATTAAAAGGATCTATTAAGTTATTGCAAGATTACATGCAGCGTAATTCGGGTATTTTTCGTTTTTCGCGTATAACTTAAAAACTAAATGGCCAATATTGACGTGGGATATGATATGATATTATGATATTAAAAAAAAAAAATTTTTTTTAATCGAGCTTGCCAAAAAAATTTCGTCTGAAGTTGAAAAATTTGCAAAAAATTTGATTGGAAGTGCGGTAGTTTTCATGTAGGGAGGAAACTATGTGTCCAATCTTCTTACAATGTATCAAGAATATGAGGGGGCATCTTTAATCTTTCATTTGAACCCTAATTCACGATGATCGGTTTAGTGGTTCCGAAGTTATGGTGGTTTAAATGCACCCACCATTGAAAAAAATCGATCAAATATATATCGCCCGATATCTGGAGAACGTACGGAAATATAATTTTTTGGAGTCGATTTTTGAAATCAGCGTCCCAAAACGCTTCAGAATCGTCAAAAACATTTTACAGGGTAATTCACTCAAAAAAATTTGTTACCCTGTGTAATCTAATAGGCCGATATGTACGAGTAAATCTCGAAGGGACAGCAATATTGATAAAACTTAGCAGGGTCGACGAGTCAATAGAACCCTCGAGCAATTTATCAATAAAAATTACAACTGCACAAAATCTGCGATGTTGCAGTGATTTTAGGTCAATTAGTTTTAAGCGAGCCTTATATGCTGGTAAATGACGTGTTATGTCCCAGTTAAGTCGTCTAAGCGCGAATAGTAGGAACTGTTTTTGAACAGATTCTATGAGGTTGGCGTATTCATTGTATTGTGGACTCCTACAACAACAATACTCTTACATATATAAGTACAGTATAATTCGCTTAACTGCCTCGAGTCGATTGCAGTGATTTTGGAGGCAGCTATCTTAAAAAGGCAGCCAACGTAATTTTTATTAACTGTCTAAAATAGAATGAATTTGATCCATTTAAATGAATTTTATATAACATTGCAAATTGAAAGACTTAAGCTTGTAGTTCTTATATAACATTTGTTATACACATATTTATTTTTACATAGTACACATATGTATTATTTTTCTTAAAAAAACTCTGTTATTTTTGTTTGCACTGATGCCGATACAGGTTCTTTTAAAAATGTGTCCTCTAAGGATGTAAGGCTTGGAAGAAATTCTTCGCATTTCTTTTGAATGCAAAGACGCTTTAGCAGCTTAATGGCTAAAAACCCTTCTTTAAGAGTGTGGCATTCCGGTTCTTCGTCTGCGTCGACATCAGTTTCGCTGACAGCCGTGATAATTTGGAGTTTTTCTTTTAAAGTTAAGCCAACCAAGCGCTTCACTTTACCTATTTTTACGATTAGGAATGATTTGTGCACACAAATGGCACGATCAAAACAAACGAAAAACGGACATGCGCAAAGAGATGCAAGCGTTGCCATATGCACAAAAAAAGATACATGATTAAAACTCATAAATTTGTTGTTTCCAAGTTCGAATCCTAGATGGCGCAGTTAAGTTGGATGATATTCATAGAATAAGACAGTTAAATTCTGCCGAAACGAGGCACTTAAGTGCGAAAGGCAGCTAACTTGAATGCAACAAACGTAATTAATTTCATACAAATGAGACCATAAATGCAGAAAAAATAGAAAATAAGGCAGTTATCTTGACGATGCAGCTAAGCATCGAGGCAGTTAAGCGAATTATACTGTATCACCAAACTCTTTTACCCCCCGTTCAATGAATGCAAGAACACTTTTTGCCTTATTTACAATAATTACAATATGGGAGTTGAAGCAAAGCTTATGATTGAAGTGAACACCAAGATCAGTGACAGAAGTAATCCGATCCAGAGTACCTGAACCAATGGTATAGAAGCCAGTATAGAATGTAGAACGGTAGAATGACATGGACTTACATTTTGAAACATTTAAATATAGCATATTCTTTGAACACCACAAATGCAGTTCATTGAGATCCGTTTGAAGGTTATTTTGTAACATTGGGTCAGAATAAGAAAAAGATAGTTTTACGTCGTCTGCATACATTAAAACAGATGACGAAGACATAGCGTTGGGAAGATCATTTATAAATAAAACAAATTACAAAGGACCAAGATGACTGCCTTGTGGAACGCCAGATAGACGTTAACGACATTTGAGATTTCATTATTAAACAAAACACACTGTGAACGGCATAACAAATATGACGAGATCCAATTTAAGAGATTTGGTGAGAAACCAATAAGAGACAGCTTATGGAGAAGGAGAGAATTATTTCTTGAGTCAAACGCTTTGCTGAAATTTTTGAACTTTTTTTGAATTTGTTCCTAAAAGGACTCAGTTCGTCTCTCTGATCAAGAATATATCGCTCGTTTACCAGAAGAGTGTCATAACTCAAAAAAGTCCGTTTCAAGATAAACGCGTTTAAAGTTTTCAAGCGCCGTGTATCTCCATACAAGGTGGAGCGACATATTCTCTTCTCACGCTGTGTGTATTGAAGACAGGATATTGAAATTTTGACACAATTAATAGATTAATATCCAACGCACATTACTGCATCATTAACTCAAAAATCGCGATTTTTGAGTTATGACACTCTTCTGGTAAACGATCGATATATAGTTTGTGGGGTCTGCCACGCCTCCTTCTGCCTGTTACATACATTCTGACAAAGTTATTAACCCTGTTTTTCCCATTATTCAAATGGGCACAAGCCATAACCCTAATTTTACCCATTTTTTTATTGAGTACTGGGTATAACAATAATCATTTAAGTTTATTATTATTGAATAGTGCATAAGTGAAAATTATTGTTGCTGCAATTGACGTTGATGTTGTAGAATGAAACTAAATTTCAAAATACACAAAAAGCACCAAATAGAGAGACAAAAGACTTTGTATCAAGCTCGTCTTGATAGAGGGGGAGTGGTTTGTACATATGAGTGAGGCTGTGCTGCTGTGGTTAATGGTTTAATTTAGTAATGTTATATTTTTCTTTGCAGAATGCGTTCATATATTGAGGAGAACGAGAAGAATGATCCTTTGATTAACACTCCAGATAAAAAGAATAATCCATGGGCTGAGAAAGGCAAATGTATAATTATGTAATATTATCGTAAGCCACAGGAATTCCGAAAAGTAGAACTACATTATATCTACAATAACAAACAATCAGTGCACAGTTCAGTAGAAACCACAGTATGAAGTACCAAAATAAATGCAACAGATGGATGTAACAGACAAGTATCCTACTGGAATACTATTTCCACTCCCAACTACAATTCTGTATATTTTCGAAATACAGCTAAAATAAAATTGATTATATACCACCACCAGAAATATTACAAAAATGTCTCCCAAGGACCGAAGCCCCGAAAACAGCAGTTACAACATTGTACACGCCTTGCACATCAGAAGTGACCGTTACGTGCAGATATGATATATATATATATATAATGCAGATATTAATAATTATTGGAAACCCTGGTTTATTAATAAATAATAAACCATGTCAATAACAAAATAAACATATTCTATTTAATTAATATAAATGTTAATATGAGCGAGAACTAGTTTATATTCGTTTATTCCAATATCGATATTTGCTATATCGATAACTATCCTCTTTGTCCATTCATTCTCTCTCTTTCTCTTTCGCTCTCTCTCTCTCTCTCTCTCTCTCTCTGATCGACATGCAAAACCACAGCGAACGTACCCAGAACATGCACATTATGCCTCATTGGCTGATCCAGGACCATAAATCGTTTAAAAAACAATTTTGGGATTCACATCCATTACCAAAAAAAAGTTCAATAGTGATTTTGAAAAATTTGCATCTGAATTCAATTCAAAAAATGTTTTTTACAACGATATATGGCCCTGGGTCTGCCAAGGTGGCATAATGTGCATATTCTAGGTATCATTGATGATTTGGCCAAATCCTTGGGTGATTCAGTTCCAAAATAGCTTAAATGCAATGGAAAATGTTCAATTCATTAATTATAATCATAAACTGTATCAAGATATTGCAATTTCACATTAAAAAGTTAAAATAACGCATTTGTCTAAATACTTATGTCCCCTTGGCAAGCGTTTATTTATCGTATAGTTAAAAAAAATAAATACAACAAAAATTTCTAAAATTTTCAAATTGGTATTTTTATATGCAAATACAAAGTATCTAACCACCAAAAATTAAAAAACCTAATATTTTAACTTAAAATCAGAAATAAACGAAATTGAAAAAAACACAATGTTTTGTCTAAATACTTATGCCGACGTCTGTAGGGGGACCATTTTTTGGTAGGTAGGCTCGGCTTTGCAGATTAAGTTTGTTTTAGATTTTCGATAGCTGTTTTTGATAACACTTGAAAGGAGACGTGGTAGACCATACTGTTTCGGCAGAAACAATTTGTTACTTTCTTGTAACATATAAACCCCGCCACTTCGCTTTAAGACATTTGTGAAATATGTACACTCAGGGAAAAGTAGCCAGAATCCGGATTGATTTTTATGGCTTACATCAATCCGACAAATGTCTTGAAAAATTCTAGAAAGTTTCTTACTTGATATTTCTTGATTTAAGTAAGAATCTGGCTTACATTCAAAAACAAGAAATATATTTCTTGTTTCAAGTGAGAAATACTTGAATTAGGCGGAAACTAGCTTAACTCAAGAAAACACACGCTAGAACTAAGCCGAAAACTTTCTTAGTTTCTTGTTGCCATGACGACAAGAGCAGTGCAGCAATATATTGTGTATGCCTGTTTCACAAAATTTGGTTTGTTTACATACGTTGCCATGACGACAAGAGCAGGACAGCAATATGAAATATATGCCTGTTTCACAAAATTTGGTTTGTTTACATACGTTGCCATGACGACAAGAGCAGCACAGCAATATACATATCGAGCCCTTCCCGCGAAAAAGACGTAACCAACATTTTTTCGATTTTCGGTTTTTGATGCAATTATGTTCATAATCACCCAACTCATCTACACAAAAAATTTCATAATTTTATCTTGCGTATTTACTGAGATATCAGCTTGTCAATTATATCGCAAGCGCCAGATTTGCTGCGAATTTCAGACGCGTTCTCGCGAAAAAAACGTTCTCCTGTAAAATTTGCTTTTGTTGGTTACGTTTTTTTTCGCGGGAAGGGCTCGATATGTCTTCTGTATGCCTTTTTCACAAATTTGTTGTATGTGTGTGTTATGATCGGCAATGAACCGACGCCGAAAATCATTGGCGACGGCATTGACGACTAGCACGAAGGCATTATTCACACAAACATCACTGGGTTCCGGGTTCGATTCCTGCCGCAGGTAAGTACAAAAAAAATTATTATATAAGTAAAAATTAAATATGTATTACTATTCAATTATTTATAATATTCCACTATTGTAATAAAATATGCAACCACAACATACACAAAACAAAAAAATTTTTTTTTGTTGTTTTCAAGTCAAATCACGATTGAATTAAGAAAAAACAGGATTGATTCAAGAAACATCAGGATAGATTTAAGTATAAATAAAAGTTTAATTCAAGACAGAAAAGGTTCAAATCAATCCGGAATATTCCTAAATATCCAAAACTTACTTAAAATCAAGCCATTCTGGATTACATGATTCTTACTTGAATTAAGTAATTCTTACACAAATCAAGTAATTTCTGGATAACACGACTTTTGACCCGTTTTTGGATTGAATCAAGTCAGAATGGCTTGGTTTTTTCTCTGAGTGTATATATATATACAAATTTTGGAAACCACATCAAGCCTTGTTATTTAAACATAAAAGGCCCACCCCATATTACCACCAAGAAGTTGTGATCGCCGATTGGATTCGCCCCGCTACAATCATTGGTCCTTCGAGCCGGATACCCCCATCAATACCAGTTCGCTACGGTAGATTCTTTTGGCAACACCTATCTATACAGCAGGATAAGTACCTCCAGTACGTCTCAACCTTCCTTTAAATATTCAAAGTAAGCTGCACTACAACCAGCAACTTTGACCCGGAGGTATAATGTTCGGGTTCGGGTCCAATGAAATGACAGTTTGCTGCCCGTTTCGCTAGTTTGTCTGCCATTTCATTGCCTGCATGACCCTCGTGTCTAGGCACCCACCCAGCTGGAGCGAATTAGCGGTGCCTACGGCATTTAAGCTAATGCATTCGGATACTGTATATATGTATATAATATGTACATACTATATAGCAACGGCTGCATATATTTTTATACCTTGTTCCCATTGAAAAATGGGAAAACAGGGTTAATAATTATATTTGACTATTTTGAAAAGCGCATTTAAATCGTTTAAAAAACACCAAATATAAATAAATTAAATTATATTTAAAATATTTTATTAAATTATATCGAGCACTTCCCGCGAAAAAAACCTAACCAACATTTTTTCGATTTTCGGTTTTTGATGCAATTATGTTCATAATCACCCAACTCATCTACACAAAAAATTCATAATTTTATCTTGCGTATTAACTGAGATATCAGCCTGTCAATTGAGACGTAACCAACACACGAGCTGCGCTGTGCCCGCGAAAAAGACGTAAGTGACATACGAAATTGCGCAACTAAGAAAGAATTCAAAGGAAAACGAAAACGAGCTGCCAGAGGCGAGCAAAGTGAAGCCTGCAATAATGTTTCTTTATTAACTCCTGCGTTTATTAACCGATTTCAATGCGCTTTTCAGGATAGCTATATATAATAGAAAAGAGTATTTATTCTGCATAACAACGTTGTTCAATATTACACTTTTTATAAAACATTTTCTGTATAAAAATACGAAGTTATGAGTGCTTTGTTAATTTTTTGGCGTAAAGGGGGAGTGGCATCCAAGATATTAAGTAAAGCTGATCTGCGTATTGAATACATCTAACAATAGCAAAAAAACAGTATTCCTAAACCATTAATTAAGCCTTCAAAATTTAAAAACAGTCAAATCGAAACTGACGAAAATTAAGACTAAAATTAATAATTAGAAAAATAAAATAAATTATATAAAACAGTTGAATACAAGAATTAAGCATTTAATTTGAAAATAAATAAATGATTTATTATATTTAAATTCGTTTTGATATAAAACATTGTGAAAACGACTTATATTTAATAAAACAATTTATTTTACATTGTAATTTAAGTTGAAACCAAGAAATAAGGCTTAATTTTGAAAAACAAACGAATTTATAATTAATTTGAAATACTTTATTGTTAGAAACATACAAAGTTAAATAGCAAGCGTAATATTGATCATACAATATTGTTATTCTGAACTTAAACTTTTTTTATACCCTGTGCCCATTTGAAAAATGGGAAAAAACAGGGTTAATAACTTTGTGCGAATGTATGTAACAGGCAGAAGGAGGCGTGGCAGACCCCACAAAGTATATATATTCTTGATCAGGGAGACGAACTGAGTCGATTTAGCCCTGTCTGTCTGTCTGTCTGTCTGTCCGTCTGTCTGTCTGTCTGTCTGTATGAACGCTGAGATTTCCTAAACTATAAAAGCTAGAGAAGCCGTTTTGGTCTCTTTTGAAAGGTGTGTACCATACGCAGATCAAGTTTATTTCAAATCTTGGATGTCACGCCCCTGTAGCCTACAATGTATAAAATAAAATACATTCGCCAATTTAAGAGACACTGAGCTATTTACAATAATTCTGTTTTCAGTAGTTTGTAGGTCTATGCCATACGCAGATGAGGCTTTGTTAAAATTTTGGATGCCACGCCCCATTTACGCCTTAATTGATAAAAACTGAATAACAAGCGTAATATTGAACATAGAATGTTGTTATTTGGAATATATACTCTCTTTCATTATATTTAACTATCCTGAAAAGCGCATTGAAATCGGTTGATAAACACAGGAGTTATTAGCGAAACAATATTGCAGGCGGCAACTCGTTCGCCCTCTAGCAGCGCGGCCGGTAAAGCTGGCGCACATAACACAGTAAGAAGAAGAAGAATGGCTGCTACGTTTTGTATGACAGCTTTATATAATTATATTTAAAATATTGGGTACAGGGTATTCTACAGTCGGGCCCGTCCGACTGATCTGCTCCGCCCATTCTGGTTTATTATATTTAACTATCTTGAAAAGCGCATTTAAATTTAATTAAATTATATACTGTATTTGCGAGCGCGCAGCGCGAGCTTTGGCACAGTGTATAAGACAGTCGGGCCCGTCCGACTGATCTGCTCCGCCCATTCTGGTTTCTACTTATGTATTTAAATCAAATTTAAATTGATAATAATTTATATGCACACACACTCCTACATTTTTCTTAAACGCGATTTTTGAGTTAATGATGCAGTAAGTAAGTAGGTAAGTAAGTAAGAAGTGTTCGTTGGTTATTAATCTATCTTGTGTCAAAATTTCATTATTCTATCTTCAATACACACAGCGTGAGAAGAGAATATGTCGCTCCACTTTGTATGGAGGTACAGGGCGCTTGAAAACTTTAAACGCTGTGCCCATTCGAAAAATGGGAAAACCAGAATGGGCGGAGCAGATCAGTCGGACGGGCCCGACTGTCTTATACCCTGTGCCAAAACTCGCGCTGCGCGCTCGCAAATACAGTATATAATTTAATTAAATTTAAATGCGCTTTTCAAGATAGTTAAATATAATAAAACCAGTAAGGACGGAGCTGCAGTCGGACGCAACCGACTGTAGAATACCCTGTACCCTATATTTTAAATATAATTATATAAAGCTGTCATACAAAACGTAGCAGCAATTCTTCTTCTTCTTACTGTGTTTTGTGCGCCAGCTTTAACGGCCGCGCTGCTAGAGGGCGAGCGAGTTGCCGCCTGCAATATTGTTTCGCTAATAACTCCTGTGTTTATCAACCGATTTCAATGCGCTTTTCAGGTTAGTTAAATATAATGAAAGAGAGTATATATTCCAAATAACAACATTCTATGTTCAATATTACGCTTGTTATTCGGTTTTTATCAATTAAGGCGTAAATGGGGCGTGGCATCCAAAATTTTAACAAAGCCTCATCTGCGTATGGCATAAACCTACAAACTACTGAAGATAGAATTTATGCAAATAGCTCAGTGTCTCTTAAATTGGCGAATGTATTTTATTTCATACATTGTAGGCGACAGGGGCGTGGCATCCAAGATTTGAAATAAACTTGATCTGCGTATGGTACACACCTTTCAAAAGAGACCAAAACGGTTTCTCTAGCTTTTATAGTTTAGGATATCTCAGCGTTCATCCAGACAGACAGACAGGGCTAAATCGACTCAGCTCGTCTTCCTGATCAAGAATATATATAGTTTGTGGGGTCTGCTACGCCTCCTTCTGCCATTCGCACAAAGTTATTAACCCTGTTTTTCCCATTTTTCAAATGGGCACAGGGTATAAAAAGTTTAAGTTCAGAATAACAATATTGTATGATCAATATTACGCTTGCTATTTAACTTTGTATGTTTCTAACAATAAAGTATTTCAAATTAATTATAAATTCGTTTGTTTTTCAAAATTAAGCCTTATTTCTTGGTTTCAACTTAAATTACAATGTAAAATAAATTGTTTTATTAAATATAAGTCGTTTTCACAATGTTTTATATCAAAACGAATTTAAATATAATAAATCATTTATTTATTTTCAAATTAAATGCTTAATTCTTGTATTCAACTGTTTTATATAATTTATTTTATTTTTCTAATTATTAATTTTAGTCTTAATTTTCGTCAGTTTCGATTTGACCTGTTTTTAACGTTTGAAGGCTTAATTAATGGTTTAGGAATACTGCTTTTTTGCTTATTGTTAGATGTATTCAATACGCAGATCAGCTTTACTTAATATCTTGGATGCCACACCCCCTTTACGCCAAAAAATTAACAAAGCACTCATAACTTCGTATTTTTATACAGAAAATGTTTTATAAAAAGTGTAATATTGAACAACGTTGTTATGCAGAATAAATACTCTTTTCTATTATATATAGCTATCCTGAAAAGCGCATTGAAATCGGTTAATAAACGCAGGAGTTAATAAAGAAACATTATTGCAGGCTTCACTTTGTCTCGCCTCTGGCAGCTCGTTTTCGTTTTCCTTTGAATTCTTTCTTAGTCGCGCAATTTCGTATGTCACTTACGTCTTTTTCGCGGGCACAGCGCAGCTCGTGTGTTGGTTACGTCTCAATTGACAGGCTGATATCTCAGTTAATACGCAAGATAAAATTATGAATTTTTTGTGTAGATGAGTTGGGTGATTATGAACATAATTGCATCAAAAACCGAAAATCGAAAAAATGTTGGTTAGGTTTTTTTCGCGGGAAGTGCTCGATATAATTTAATAAAATATTTTAAATATAATTTAATTTATTTATATTTGGTGTTTTTTAAACGATTTAAATGCGCTTTTCAAAATAGTCAAATATAATTATTAACCCTGTTTTCCCATTTTTCAATGGGAACAAGGTATAAAAATATATGCAGCCGTTGCTATATAGTATGTACATATTATATACATATATACAGTATCCGAATGCATTAGCTTAAATGCCGTAGGCACCGCTAATTCGCTCCAGCTGGGTGGGTGCCTAGACACGAGGGTCATGCAGGCAATGAAATGGCAGACAAACTAGCGAAACGGGCAGCAAACTGTCATTTCATTGGACCCGAACCCGAACATTATACCTCCGGGTCAAAGTTGCTGGTTGTAGTGCAGCTTACTTTGAATATTTAAAGGAAGGTTGAGACGTACTGGAGGTACTTATCC